>BPLR01009536.1:0-31106 GCA_021605095.1 Caerostris extrusa | reverse complement strand
TACGTATTGCTTAAACATCAAATACAAATTGGGTGAGTTATTTGAATAAATAATAAATTTTTTTGTGCACCATGGTGTTGGATACACGTTTTTTAGTTTGCACCGCTTTCATGCATGTCATTCACTCTGCTTGGAATGTTAATATTTTGATATGATTCCCCCTTTCTTTTGATTGCTTAAAATCTTTATTTATATTGGTTTGGTTGTTATTTTTAAGTATAGAATGTTAATTTAGTATCTTATAAGGGATGTAAGCAAGTGCAAGATTGTCAGTCATTGATTATAATTGCTTATATATAAAATCGTTAATGCCTAAGCCACAAATTAGAATCATTTATTCATTTGGCTTCTCTGTTAGTCCTATCTTTTATATTTAAAAATAAGAAATTTCCATCTTATGGGCATTTTACTAAATAATATAGTTTAGCTTCATCATAAACATAAAGTAGACATATCACTCATAAATACATTTGCCAGTATTTATCTTTTGTTTTGTTGTTGTTGAAAGAAATAGGTTATTTTATCATATACTTAGTGGAGGTTATTTTATCACATGCATAGGGAGGTTATTTGATCATGCTGGATAGCATACTATGTTTGGACTCAAATTCTTTACTGTTTGTATGATTTTGTCATCTTTATAAATAGTGAAATGACTGTTGTGCTTAAGTAAGGGTGCTTGTCTTAACTATTTTATAAATGCAAGCTCGGAATACAGATACAAACCAGTGCCTTTACTGGTCTAAGTTTTCTGAAAGGGACGCCTTTAAATGGGATAGAATATGAGTCCCCTACCACAAACCCAGCATGAAAAACCCAACCATAAAAAAGCAGATTAATGCAGTATTGCTATCACAAATTGTTCAATCCAGAATGATTTTATTCCCACAGCTGGGTAACTTCGGTTTATACGATATAAAGTGTATCACAGGGTTGATATGATTCCGATATTTTTTGAAAATTTGTTTCTGTCAATTTTGAAATTTTTCATTTTACCTATTTGGAAATTTTTCTTCTCTGAAATATTAATTCTTGTCTCCGATATGTTTCAATCTTGTCTTATGTTCATATGTATTTTTAATATATATTAAATGTAAGATAAGCATCCTTTTGACAAATATTATATTGCAATTTCAATAGAAAGGTGGAAGGAGGGAGTTACATTTGTTTTGTGTATAGTTTGGTGAAAATCTTACTAGAAGTTTTGAAAATTTTGGTGCATTTGCCCTTAACCTCGCATTGCCTCACATTTTATCGCCCTTAATATGCCAAATTCATTTACCATAAGCTAAAGAAATAAAATAATCCATGACAAAATCAAGATCATAAATGACTAGAATGAATATGCAATATAGATAAATATGTCTGATTGTGGCGACATGCAGGAGGGATGACTTTCAAATCCCTCTGGTGACATCTCTTCCACATTGCATCTTTCCTCTTGAATCTTCTTCTTCCAGCATCACAACTTCAGCGCCATTAGCCCTGCTTTCAGAAACAAGGAGACTCAATAGTGATTGTGACAATGTGTGTAAAGCATCTGGCATCAATAGTCGACTGCCTGGTGGATTTTTCCTCCTATGTAAAAGTGGGGGCAGTTACCCCCCTTAAAATTCCTCCTGGAATTCACTGTCCTTCCTTTGATACCTATTGGTAATCATATAGAGAGAGCCACTAATATTCCACCTCTTTTCTTTCTAACTGGTAGGGGTTACATAGCCCTAGGTACTGGGTTTGACATGTGGAGAAAAGAAATAAAAAGACAGCAAATATGACATAAAATGACAAACAAAAGTAATACAATAGAAGATAAGAAACTGATAGATGTAATGTAATAAAGGCAATAGACTTAATATAAGATTTGGATACCTCAAAAACAGAATTTTATGACCCTTTAAATAAGATTTAATTCTTGGAAGTAATTTGTATTCAAAATTAAAACAATGACAAAGTTTTATAAGTGCTGCTATTTAAATTGATAGGTGCTTATATAAATAAAAATGGATTAATAAGTATATTAAGATAATTTATATATTTTACTATTTCCGAATTGTTTGGGTTAGTCAATAATCAGTTCCAATTTACAAAATTTATTATTTCTCCCATCAAATAATTAAAAAACTTAGTTGTCTAAAATGCCATCTACTAAGGTTAAAGGAAACCTTAAAAGTGTTTATGTAAATAATTTATTGACATTTCATTCAGTTGAAATCCACATTTGTAACCATTTCATCTACAGTCACCACGGCTTTTCCTTTTTACTCTTCAACAGCAACAATGTTTCTTTTGTCATAAATTATTTTCTCGATCGGAATGAGGAGTGCCTTTCACAGATGTTACATTTGAATTTTCCTACTTATTTATTTATTGCATTATTGGATTTTTTACTATTTGATGATAAAATTCATCAGGGTTTTCATCTTATTTTTCCAAAAATTTAACAGCAGAACTCTACTCTTCTTTAGTACATTTCTACCATGTGACAACCATCGTTTTTCTGTTGTTATGAAGGTATATGTTTCTCCACACTGAACTGCTGTCATTTTCTACATTGGTGATATTTTTACTAGTAGTCTTATACTGTTAGCAACAATATTGCCAACTTACATGACACATAAAATTTCAAAATTTTTTATCACTCAATTTTTTTATTTGACTGACCCTCATAATTTGAATTTATTTTTCTCATTCATTTTTTTTTATCTGTTATTATTTACATGGTCTATTATTTTTGTTGATATTATTTTTATAATGCATTTTAAAATTATGTAGATTATTGCCTTTTGAAGATATCAATTTGACTTTGTGTAATTTAATAATTTATTTTTATGGTCATTTAATAAACAATTTCTCTTTGCAAGTTATTTATAACTTTGTAGAAATAACATTATTTTCTTTTAATAAGTTTTTGATTTACCTTACTAATGTTTTAAAAGATATAATTTGTAGATTATTGTATAATTTTTTTATTGATTTATTCTAAAATCATCTTTCTGAAATATTAATGCATTCTTTGAATTAATTACTGAGATTAATAGTGGAAAAAAATGATTTTTATAAATTCTAACCTTTAATATCAATCCCTTTTGCTCAATAAATTGTTTCTCTTACACTAGTCAAAGTGATATCAGTTTTATTTACTACAATTATATTAAATTTTTATCAAAATTCATTATCATTCCTCCCTTTAATTTTATGATATGGAGTATGGTTTTATGTTCGTAGTCTTCCCTTTTTTGCATGTTTTGCCTGTGCTGCTTCTCTTTCACTTTTACTTTCTGCTTGTTTATCAGAAGCAACTTTTTGCATGCTAGGGTGTTCTGGGCTCAAGGGCAATTAACTGCAATTGATCTTAGTGATGTGAGTATTATATTGTTTGAAAATGATTTTTTAATTGCATATTAAAAATCATCTATATTGTAATAATTTCTTTATTGTCTTTAAAAAGTTGAACTTTTTATTTTATAATTTTAAGTTTCATTAAAAATGTATATATTAAACCAACAAATATATATATATATATATATATATATATATATATATCAATTGAATAAAAAATAAGAAATCATTAAGTTATATTTTAATTTGCTGTAAAATCTTTTTTGATAAAAGCTTATGCAATAGTAACACTATAAAAATTATGTTATTTTTCAATATTAACTGAATAGAAATATGGAACCACATTTAATGTAACAAAAAATATTTTTATAGGAAGTTATGAAATAGCATTATAAAAATTATTTGCTGGAGCACTGCAAAATCATCGAATCTTGACCATTTCACTGATGCAATTTCTTATATGATATATATTCTGATATAATGATAGAAATGAATTTTTAATAATAGAAATAACATCTACATAAGAAAATTTGCAAGACACTTAAAATAGTATTATAAAATATTTGCTGTTTAAAGTAATTTTATTGTTTTAATAATCTTGGATAAGTTAAGATTATTAGTTTTTAAATAATTTTGTTAGGAAAACTACACTAACTGCCTTTAAAAAAGCGTATAAATATAACAAATAACTTCAAAATACTGTAAGTATTTAATGGCCTCTAAAAAAATGTAATGTATGTGTGTAAAAGAATTTATACATTCATTTTTAAGAAGACAGCTGTAATTTAAATGGCAATAAGAGTACTTATAAATAATCGAATATAATATATTTTATAGGAATAGAATACCATGCATGCCATTTTTTTTCCTTCCACTGTGCACACTAATTGATTGATTTATTGTAGATTATTGCTTTATTGCTTATAAACTGATTTCTGAGTTAAGAACAGAATAAAAAAAATTTTGTGTAGGAATTGTGGTTTTTTTTTTTCTTCTAAAGTCTTGCACTTTGAACATTTTAAATAAACGGTGGAATTTGTCGTGGTACAGATTGCATTAATGAAAAGCTTAATAATTAAAATAGAATATATCAACATAATGTGGGAGTAATTTTCTATATATATTTAAAAAATGTTATGCCATTATCGTAAGAAATTAATTATATTGCTTAATTTTTTTATTAGTGAAGTATGGTTCATTTGACTTAATTATTGGAAAAACATTTATAATATATTAATTTAAGTTTTTTTTTTTTTTTTTTTTTTTTTTTCATTCTTATGAAATATGATAAATTAGAAAAATTTATATACAATTTGATATTGATGTGAAATATTTTTTTAATCATTTAAGCTTTTAGTTAGTTCTTAATTTTTACTTAATTGTTTTTTTTCCCCTTTATTCAGTTAAAATAATAGTATTGATGTAAGATTAAAGTAATACTTATTTATTTTATTTTTAAAAAAAAATTTTATCCATTTTTAAGACTCATCAGCCTGTATTTGTGCGTCTGCTACAAGGAGCTTTTAGATTATCAAATTGTGCTTGGCTCAATGTTCATCAAAGAATGAATGTGGAAAGTTGTATCAAGACATTATCTGACATTGGTAAAAATATGCTTATTTTTCATTTTTATAAGAAACGAAAAATTTGTTTGATTTTTAAAAATTCTTTGGCATATTTTTTGTACTTTTTTTAATTACATCACTGTTAATATATCTTTAAAAAATTAAACATTTTCTCTTTGAATATAAAATTTATCATCTTATTAATAGAGTTGACATTCTAGGAAAAATAGAGGAATAGCAATACCAGTTGATTTAGACACTCAAGTTGCTGCTATGTTTAATAAGAATGCCATAATCAGTAAACATACAAGAGCATGGCTTTCAGCTGCACGTACTCTCGAAGAGTTCCATCATCGACCAATGTTTTCAAAAATGATCGCAGTATTATCGAAGGCTTACAAGTATGTTTGTATTCTTATTTGTATATAAAAAAATAAAGTTCATTTTATCGTTTTCCTCATTAAATTGTTTAATTGCTTCAAAATCCAATGTTTATTTTTAAAAGATTAACATCTGATTAAAGTTTGAATTCCATGTTATAATTGTTGTTGAATTTTTAACAATAAAAAATAATTCTGATTTTACATTAAAGAAATAATGATATATAATAAAAAAAAATTTGTTTTGTTATAATATTTTTTATTTATAGGATATTGTATCTCTTTTGGAAGATCAACTGCATCCATTAGTTCAATCAGAATTGTCTGTTTTAGTAGATGTTTTGCATAGACCTGAATTATTGTTTCCTCCTGGAACAGAAGCTCGGAAAAAAAATGTGAAAATGGAGGCTTTATTTCAAAGTTAGTTTAATAGATCAAATTCTACTTCACCATTGTTATATTTTTTTAAAAAATCAGTAAAAACAGATTATTAGAAAAGCAAGTTGAATAATATTTACAATAATTCAGGGTTTTTGATTTTCTTACTTCTATTTTATTCATTGCTTATTTCATAACATAAATTAAAAATATTTGTTCATATTTAAATTATGTGTTAGCAGTTTATAGTATTGCTTTTAAGATAGCATTCTTTTATGCAGACTTATCAGTCATACTGAAAGATTATTGGAGGAAAAGAAGAGAAACTTTGTATTAAAAGTTTTACAAACACTGAAAGAAATGATGTCATTAGATCCAGATTATGGAGAAAAGGTATTTCCTATCTAGAAAATTGGATTAAAAATATATATATATTAAGGAAATAAATCATTTATTAAATAACTTTTTAATGTACATATTTTATTGATTTATTAGATGACAATCATAAAGTTTGTGTATTATGGTCAGTTGTGTAAGTTATTCTACTTTTTAAAGAGGTAAAAAGAGCTAAACTATTAAATGTTATCTGATATTTTTCTAAACTGTTTAATAAGTGTGCTGCAGGGTAACATTAATACTATTATCTATCTGCTTTGCTTTGAAGGCTTCTTCTTCCTTTTCATTTTAAATTTTACATAAATATATAAAGAGAAAATAGTTCATTAATGATTATATGCATAATTACTTCAAATAATCCTTTGGAGTTAATATTAGCTTGTTAAGTAGGAATATAACAGTGAAATTCATATTCCATATATGTCAGAGTGTAAACTGATGTAGCAACAAATGAGTTTAAAATTTGATGATGTGAAGGAAGCTTTCTAAATAATGTACAGTTTTCTGTCTTGCTTATGCTTAAACACTTTTTTAACACACTGCCATCTTACTATTCTGAATCTTATCCCTGTGCCTTAACTGTCTCCTAATGTATCTGTTCCTCACAGTTCTGAGCTTTGTTTTTTCCTTTGTCCTCATGCTTCCTTCATTAGGCTGAAGTGAAGGCTCTTACTAAGAAAGAGGTGGAAGATCAAATGAGGGTAAGGAAAGCTTATTAAGTTCAGTTTTAAGGATGCACTTATTTTTAATTAGTTAGTAGTCTGTACTTTTTATTGCATTTATTTAAAATTCATTCTTAAAAGTCCGTAAATATAATTAATTTTGAATGATAGCATTTGATTATATATTATTGTTTCTTATTTTTTGATTTTCTAAAAAAATATATGTATATATATATTTTTTTGTTTAGAATGTCATAACGTCTTAAAATGGATGAAAATGTCACATGAAATTTAAAAACAAAAATCTGATTCATTGTATATGTGTATAGTTCAGTCCATTGTCAATGTCAGAATTTTTTTTCTATACCTTTTCATCAAATTACTGCTATTTCAAAATTCTTGCATAATGCTGTACATAGTAGACATGATTTGAGAAAAAGATATTTGGCCACAGATCAATATTTTTTGATTATAAATAATAGCAAAAAATATAAATATTTTCATTATGAAGATGTAAATGGCTGAGGTCTATTGATGAGATTGTATTAAGCTGATATTCTAATTACTATATTGTCTATAATAAAAAATTTTATATTATTATGAAAACTTATTTATTTTTAGAAATAAACCTCAAGAGTTTTATTTCTTGTGAAAAAAATTAATCAAAGAATAACTGAAATACTATAAGATGCTAAAAATTATAATAAATATTTTAAAGAAAAATATAATTTTTTTTTGTCTGTAATAAGTTTTATTATTGTTTTTGAACATTTTAAGTTCCGTCTATTGTGCTATTGAAATTAGATTGTTTGACTGTTATTTAATTAATACCTGAAACTGTTTCTATTCTATATAAAATATTTTACAAGATTCCAATTTTTTAATTATTAATTTAAATAAATAAGAAAATGGGAATTTTAAAATGTACTAAATTAGTCATGAATAATTTGAAAGACATTTGATATGCTGTGATAAAAAATTTTTTTTTATTGGGTTTAATAAAGAACACTTAATGATAACTTGCATGTCATGAGCTTTCTAAATTTTTATTTGCTTCCTAAACATAAATATTTTCTAGGGAAGCCTTACGGCAGACTTTACTTTTGCGATATTTTGGAAAAGTTCAAACCAAAAGAGACAGTATAGCAAATGGAAAACAAGCAATACATCCACCTGCTTCTACTCCTATAACACATGGTCCAGGAGGTGTCATTTTAACTCGAGCAGAAATGACACTAGCAGAAGTACAATGCCATCTGGATGAAGAAGGAGCTTCTAATCTAGTCGTTGAGCTCATTATGAAGAATCCTAGCAATGCCATATTTTTGGAAAGTGTAGAATTAGGCATAGCTTTGTTGGAAGGAGGAAATCCTGTTATTCAGGTAAAGATATTTACTTTAGTCTTATTAGAAATACTAGTGATATTTGTCTAATTTTGAAATATATTTGTTAAACATGCTACAAGTTTTAATATAATTCTTTTTTTTATTTGGCTTTTGTTAATACCAAGTTTTCTTGCCTGCTTATGTGACATCTATCAAACAAAGGTCATATTCAATGTTCATAGATTTCACAACATTCATTTTATGTTTAGTTTTTTTTCACAGCTAATTTATTTTTACCTTACAAATTAAAGCATTTTTGTTTGCACTTTACTATTCCCCTGCATTTCTTTAAAAATAAATATACTGTTTTGCTTAACTGCAAATAATTTTAAGTTGATGAAAAGCATACATTAAATTATACATTGTTTAATATTTGTTAAAATTGTTTAAGTATTTATTGCCGATAAAAGTATCATTTATGCATCAATTTTATAGTAGTATTTTAGGATTTTTTAAATTTTTGTAGATATACTTTTTTTCTACATATATAAATTTTTCATGATAATCTTTATATAGAAATCAATGCTTCTGAAACTTACCTCTGGGAACATTTCTGAGAAGTTTTTCAAAGTATTTTATGATAAAATGAAGGATGCCCAGCAAGAAATTAAGTCTTCTGTAACTGTTAATACTATGGAGTTAACCAATAGAACTGGTGATGAAAAAGACAGCATTGGAAAGGATCTTGGTAAAGATGGACGACGTATAAAAAGTAATGAAATAGTTAATTAAGTACTATTTTTATTGATATAAATTGAAATTATTAGATCTATTCTCATATTAAATGCTTATAAATTTGCAGATTAGTTTTCTTGAATATTTGATATTTTCAATTAAAGAAAAAAAAAGTTTTTAAAAAATAATTCATTGCTATGTGACTCATGAATTCAAAGGTTTAAAAATAGTAATTACTGTTATATGAATTAATATAATTTCTGCTGCTTTTGTTTAATTTAGGCACTTTTTATCTTCTAAATAAAAAGCTATGTAAAAGGAACTGCAAAGAACCATAATCTTACACAATTCAGCACATTTTATTTTTTTATAATCAATCATTGGAATCTAATCTTATTACAGATCTTTCCACTCCTATACTCAACTTTTAGTTCTAACTAATATCCAAGATACATGCATAGGTATAAATACTTAACTAACACATCACCATGCCAGCTCTAAATATATATATATATATATATATATATACTAAATATATATATATATATATAAATATATATATATATAATATATATATATATATATTATATATTTAGGAGCTGGCATGGGGATGTGTATATACATATATATATAGGAGCTAACTATTTCAACTATTTAAGTCATAAGTTTTAAAAGTTATATAATTTTGTTGGTAAAAAATTAACTTTCCTTGCAATTTAAAATAAACTAAAATGCCTCATAGTTTTTCAATAATTTGTTAAAATCTTTTTTAAAAAGTTTATTTTAATAATATAGATTGATATGAAATGATGCTAACATAAAATAATTTGATAGGTTTGAAACAAAATGGCCTGGTTATGACTGATGAATTAAAAGAGCAATTAGAAGATGCAGCAGTTGCTACAAGTAAAGCATATGCCCATGTACGTAATCTAGGAACTTCAGGAGCAGCAGCTGTAACAACTGAAACTGATTTACTGAATCTTGGACAAGGTAAAATTATTATTTTTTTCATTTTCAAAATTATTGATATGTGTATTTTTATTTTGAATCATTAAAATATGCTTTGAGAACTTTTTTTTCTATAGCAAACAAATTACATTTAATGAAATAGTAAAGTCTATAACTGTTATTTATTTTTTTCAATAGGTACACATACCCATATTGCTTTAGAAGAAATTCTAGCTGAAAAGGCTGAGAAAGCAAAAGATGCAGAAGAAAACAAGTTACCTCAAGAAGTTGTTGTGATGCAGCCTATACTTAGATTTTTACAACTCCTTTGTGAAAATCACAATTATGATTTGCAGGTAGTTTTAATTTATATTTTTTTTTTTTATTAGGATTTTTAAAGATTACTTAAAATCAACATTTATTTTTACATAAAATGCCTAAATTCAACATAGCTTTTTGTAATTTATATTATAATTCTCTTATTTTAGAATTTCTTGAGAAACCAGAACAACAAAAACAACTATAACCTCGTTTCAGAAACACTCATGTTTCTGGATTGTATATGTGGCAGTACAACTGGTGGATTAGGCCTATTGGGATTGTATATAAATGAACATAATGTTTCTCTTGTTAACCAAACTTTAGAAACTCTGACAGAATATTGTCAAGGACCTTGTCATGAAAATCAGGTTGAGTATTTTATATTTTTATTACAGTTACATAAATTTTTTTTTTTTTTTTTATTTGTTTATAATGACATAAACCATTTTCTACTATTTTTCTATTTGTGATTTTCTTATATTTTATAATCGTAACATGAATTTTTTTCCTATCATTTACTAGCAGAGGTGGGGGTTGGAGTCGAGAGATGCAAATTTTTGAAGGATTCAGAGTCAGTTTAAAAATCTGATTCTCAACTCTTTTATAAAACTAATTAATTTTTAAATTAAATATTAAGGAGATAATTCTATTGTATCCTTCAATTATACAATCAATGGCAGAGACAGTTACTACTTTAGCAGTCTACCAAGTAAAAGTTGAGTTTTTTCAGCAGTGAGGCTTATAAAAGGCTATCACTGATCAATAGTGAAAGAAGATCTTATAAGAGCTGTTCTATTATTAAGAAGAAAAATTTTAATCTATTATAAATATAGCATCATTGTGCTTAAATGTGCAATTTTCTTTTTGCTTTAATACTTTCTTTTCAAGCACTACAACCAGTTCCCAACTCAGTCCGCCACCAACCAGGCCCATCCTGACATTCGTATCCAAGATGAGATCTGCCCTGTTTATTTTGACTGCATTTCTAATCATGAGAATTTTTCTTTTTAAGTGGTAGCTTGTTAGCTTACACCCTACTCCTTGGTTTGTTGCTACAAGGACTAATGAGATAGGGACATACAACTTGAAGGGGATTCGAACCATTACAAACATCCACTGCACCACCAGGGCTCGAAACCTGTGGTACCTGCTGCCAGAGCACTAGTCACTCGGTCATCAAACCCCCATACTATAATACTTTACCTGCTAATTTGGTTCTGTTATTTTTATAGAATATATGTATTTTTAAACAAATTTAGGGTATAAGAATGTTTTTTAAGTGAATGCAAATATTGCATCCTTAAAATTATAAAAATATTTTGTTGTATATCTATAAAAACAGTTTTTTACAAGGTCAATAAAAGTCATTGAATTTATTTCTCAAATTCTTCTAAATCCATTATTAATGCTCATAGTATATTAAATTATGAAAAAGAGTTAGTAGCTGGTATAAAAAATCTTGACTAGGGAGTTAGGAGTCAGAAATTTTTATACCCAATTCCCCTTGTATATTCTATTAATACATAATTGTTGTATTTAATAGAATATACAAAATCTTGAATAATGTTACTCATATTTCAAATATAAAGTTATTCAGGCATATCTTAAAAACTATATGAAAACATCTGATTTGTGTTAAATTATTAAGACTTCTTTTATATATTCAATGAAGACACTGATTTCAAATGTTATTATTAGGTTATAGTGTATTACCGTTATTGAGTTTATTGAGCAACTGATTGATTAGAAATAGAAATTTTAAAAATGAAACTGATCTGAAATGAAAACTTCATTTTACTATAAATTTTTATTATTATTTGCTGTTTGCAATTTAGTTTAGTATCAAGATTATATTATGATATAATAAATGTTTCTTTAGAATATAATAAATGTTGTTTCGAGAAAAAGAAAGCATTGCATTTCTAGATAGTGTTAAAATTATAGAATTCCTTTCAAAATCAGTGACGATATTCTTTTACTTAAAATTATATTTTATAAGTTTTCAAAGCATTTAAACAAGAAGTTAAAAAGTATCAATCTTTTCAGAACTGTATTGCTGTTCATGAAAGTAATGGAATTGATATTATCATTGCTCTGATATTGAATGATATTAATCCTCTGGGTAAAAAGAGAATGGATCTTGTATTAGAATTAAAGGTATATTTTATTTCTTATTAATTTTTTTAATACAGATTTTATCCTTTTTTTTAAAAAACAATATTTCGTTACAGAATAATGCGTCGAAACTGCTTCTGGCCATTATGGAAAGTCGAGGAGATAGTGAAAACGCTGAAAGAATATTGTACAATATGAGTCCAAAACAACTGGTAAAATATCCACTTTTTTAAAAAATTATTTGTTGAGTTTTAACATATACTTACAGAAATTTGAAAGTGATGTATTTTAGTCATTTAAATGTTTTACCAATAAATTGTTTATTGCAGGTAGATGTTGCTTGTAATGCTTATCATCAGGAAGGTGAAGATGAGGAAGATGAAGAAAGTGAAGATGTAGCAGAAATTGATGATGGTGTTTCACCTAAGGAAGTAGGACATAATATTTATATATTATGTCATCAGCTTGCTCAACATAACAAAGAATTAGCTGCAATGTTAAAACCTAATTTAACTGACCCTGAATCAAAAATGAATCAAGCCTTACAGTATTATGCCAGCCATACTGCTCAAATTGAAGTAAGTATATTTTGTTTCACAATATTTCTTTGTGGCGTCAATTTAGCTTTACTTTTCTCTAATTTCTAGAAACAAAATTCTCAAAAATATAAAACCTCGCATATTTAGAAAACAAAGAAAAGAAATCTATTTATTTATGTATTAGGATGGTATTTGGAAAATATTTATATATAATAATAAATTGCTGATATTTTTTGTAACTTTTTTTATAAAATTTCTATAATCTATTTTTTTTTTTTATTAAATGTTTTGTTTATATATTGCATAACTTTTCTTTTAAAAAAATAGTTGAGATACTTCACTTAATGCAAATATTTGCACTTCCAATGTATTTAAATAATGTATATTAATTTAAATACATTTTCAAATTTAGATTGTACGTAATGACCGTACAATGGAACAGATTGTATTTCCTGTACCACAAATTTGCGAGTTCTTAACTAGGGAATCAAAGATGCAAGTTTATTTCAAGGCAGAAAGAGATGAACAAGGAAGCAAGGTTATTAGCTTTTTTTTTAATTTCATATAGATATACATGTTTTAAAATACAATAATATATTTAGAAATTTATAAAATTTCAAGAAAAATTTTACTTATTATAATTTTTTTGACAATATTATATTAACTTTACTTTTAGCTGAAATATTTAACACCTAAATTTATTACTTTAAAATAGGTCATTTGCTCTATCTGGTAATGTAATTTTTAAAATTTCTCTAATTTAAGATTGCTGCATTTTGGCTTTGATTAAATTTTTGAAAGTATAAAAGTTTAAAATTTAGGAAATAGCTTGAGGAATACTGTAATGGCTCTTTATCAATTTTAATATTTATGTATCACTGGTACTATTAAGACCAGTAACTATTAATTTTCATGAACAGTTAGTATGTTTAGGCTTTCTAGTATATTTATCCTTTGAAAATTTTTTGTATATCTATTATATATAAAATGAATATTTGTATGAATGATATATATTAGAATGATATATTAATTTTTTTAATTTTTCTCTGAAGTTTTTAGTTTTTAACCATGTGTTTAGCCAAAAAATTCTGAACATATTCCAATTAGTTCTTTTAATTAAACAAAATCATTTTCTACCATCTGGTATCTTGAATTAGAAATTTTGTTTAATTTAAAGCTAATTGTTAATAAAATTAAAGTTAATTGTTTCAAATATTAAATTTAGTTTCAAGTTTATGCAATTATAATATTAAAATTTTTTTTTTTTTTTCAAATCTGTTATATATGCTAATTAATATTTTATTTTCTATTTTATTTTTTTTATATAAATATTAATTCACAATGTTTTCTTTACAATTTGTCAAATGACAATTCTTAATCATTATCAATGTTTTTGCATCTGCGTTTGTGATTTCCTTTTGATTTCTTTACACTTTTTTTAATAAAATTTATTGAAGTTAACTCAAAATAAATAAATCTCAAAAAAAAAAATTCTCATGAATTGTTTTTCATCAGAGTATTTATTAAAAATTGAATTTAAACAAAAAACTACAACTGAAATTACAAAAATAAAGCATATTAATATTATGCTTTATTTCTTGTAGATAATGGATATATTCATGAATGATTTAATTCCATTTAATGAAAATTTAAAATGTTTTATTAATCTAATCAATGATTTGCAAGTCAACTGATTTGAAAACAGGAAATAATTAATAGATTTACATTGTGCCTTTACAGGGTCAGTGAAATAAGAGCATTTTTCTTTTGGCAAATTAACTATCTCCAAGCATTCTTCTTTCTTATATAAATAACTTTTTAGATAATGGGTTTATATTATCAGGAGTTAGTGAGACAGGGAGCTTTCCTTTCCAGCTTTAAATAAAGAAAATTTAATTTGGTTCAAATCAGTTAATTTGGCAATCTCTACTACTATCTAACAATCTACTTCAGATTGAAGAAGTTAGATTAACAAGATAAAATTACAATCTGGTGTTGTTCATTGCAGAACTATTAGATGCAGTCTATCTAACTGTTTATCCCATAAATAACCTTTAAACCTGTTAAGAGATGTGGATGGAGCTAGTTTTACTGCAAAAAAGGAAAATATCCACAAAATGAGGAAACAAACTTGCCATGTTAACAACCGCAATCATAGAATCCAATTCTTTCATTATCATAATAAATGCCAAAGAGGTTTTCATTATTCACCAGAACTCATTTGATCAGATTGGATGACTGCCACATTGTCTTTTATTTAAAATGAGATTCCTAGTAACTTTATTAGGAACCTCGGCATGTCTTTTTGCAGTGACACAAGGCTGTGTGTAAAGAAGATACTGGTCAATGTGATTGAAGCGACATTGATTTTAACAGGAAAGGGAGAGGGTGAAATAGTTTTTATCTAACAGATGCCACTCATTCCAAAAGATCTCCTTTTTAACTTTAAGAGATTGCAATTTTCAGTAAGACTTGTATTCATGATCACAATCAATAAATCATAGATCATCATCTATCTATAATAAGTGCTGCAGAGTAGATTTGAGCTATCCATTGTTCTTTTATGGACAGCTTAGTGTGTCCTACTTAAAGATTGGTTCACCTTTATTTATTCTTTCACATGAAAATGAAACTAAAAATGTTGTTTATAAATAGGTTTTAAATTAAATTAATATTATAATGAATTTGAAAAATATTTTATTTCATAATTTATATATTGCTCATATATTTTTACATAATTGACAAAAAAAATTATATCAATTTTACATTATATTCATTCTTCAGTTTGATAAAATATAAAAAAAATAAATACTCAGGCAAAAATTTTAATTGTTTATAATTTGTTTTACTTTTTTGAGTTCTCATAATTTTTTTTCTCTTTTGATTTTTATAGCTTTACTTTTTATATGTTAATGTTTAATGATTTTAATAGGTTATTTTTATATTAAATCTAAAGATTTTTAAATTATTATTAACATGTTTACTTGGTTTAAAACAATTTATTTCTTATTTTTGGTCAATGTTTAACTATTTTGTGAAATTTTTTAAATATTAAAATTTAAATTATTAAACTGATTCAAAAGTTAATCTTAACTCTCTTTTAAAAAGTTATCAAAAATCATTGATATTCTGTTATGCAACACTGGCATGCTAAGCTATAGTTATTAGTTTAATATTTTTTATTATTATTTATTTTGTAACTTTAATCTCTACATTCATTATTAAAACGATCTTCTTTCTTTTAGGTGTCTGATTTTTTTGAAAGAACAGATGACTTATTTAATGAAATGAAATGGCAAAAGAAACTTCGAGGTATTGAAAGGTTTTAAATTGTTTTCTTTTATACTTTGCTAATTTTTCTTAAATTATAAGATATTTAATATATATTTTTTTTTACCTATTCTAAATGTTCTCGGAGATTTATAAAATTAAATGTGGTTGATTTCTTATAGACAACAATTATGTTTTTTTAATATAATTATTGCTAATTTTATTCACTGCAACTACATTATACTTTATTTGCATTTCTATAAATATGATTCAAAGGATGAATTAAATGAATAAGATTTTATCCATCTGTTGAATTGACAAAAATTAGGTCTATGATATAATTGCTAAATTTACTTACTCTTTATATTTTAAAATGTTTTGTATTTTTAGGTCAACCTCTGCTTTACTGGGTAAGCAGACATATGTCAATGTGGAGTACAATTGCTTTCAACTTAGCCGTACTAGTCAATATCATAGTTGCAATTTTTTACCCATTTCCGGATTTTACTGGTAAGAAAGAAATGATATAATAATATATTATTAAGTATTTAATGAATACTATAGAATATTCTCTTTATTTTTCTAACATTGTCATTTTTTCATACTATAATCATAATAATATATATTTTTATAATATAATCATTCATAATAATTCATTTACAATCTACATAATATATATATTACATTTATATTCATTTAGTTTATTAAGCACAATTTTATTTCAATTTAGAATTGTTAATTTTATCTAATCATAGGTATTTCACGTTATGAAATGTTTTGAAAAAATTGTTAATGTCTTTTGAAACATCATATTTTATTGTAGAAAAGGTTTAATTTTAAAAATAAAAGATAATTTTAAATGGCATTTATCTCAAAGAATTGAAAAAAAATATGGGTTTTTTTTTTAAATATTTTTTTTTAATGTGATATAATTATTTATGAAAATATTTCGAACATTTCTTTTTCCAAACAATGTTAACTTTTTAAATATTGATTTGCTGAAAGTTGCATTACATTTTATACAAATAATTTATGATTCTTTATATTTCAGGTAAAATAGATCCTCGCATGTCAGGTTTAATATGGACCATAATGTTTGCATCATTAGCTGCTGTTATAACTGTACCTGGTACTACTGTCATCCGTGCTTTTGTATTTTCTTCAATATTAAGAATGATATATTCAGTAGGACTTCAGCCAACTCTGTGGATATTAGGAACTGTCAATGTAAAAAAAAAAAATATATATATATTTTTTTCTAATTTGAATTGCATGAATATTACTTCTTTTAAATTTTATTAGTAGAATAAGAGGTGATCAAAAAATTTCCATTTGAGGGCATGGTTGCAGCGCTTTTGCAAATTAGTACTTTACCGATGCAGGTATTTAAGCATGGACATGGAGGCATTGCTTTATTGTGATATTCGTTTATTTCCAATGTGTTTGAGGGAAATGCTGAAACATTAACAATGACAACCTTAGTACCAAACAGGCCAACCTGCTTATTGATTTCAAGAATCCAGGTGTTTCCATATCCCCGGTACTGCGAAGAGGTTACAATGTACAATTAAGGCAAAATATCCAAAAAAACTATGAAATGAAATAATTCCGCTTCATAATAAAAGCATGTCCCCATATTGCAAATGAAAACAATAAGACGGAAGTTACATTCACTTAAAAGTGGAGACATTCGAGTACTCACCTTACAGTTCTGATCTCTCCCCATGCAATTTTCAAGCCTTAGTCCCTTGAAAATTCGAAGGTGCCTATCAGACATAGAAGTACAGTAGGCAGTTTTGGATTTCTTCAAGCAGCAGAAAAGAAGAGTTTTACTGAAGAGGTATATTCACCTGGTAAAGCAGTGGAATGATTGCCTAAATGCTGAAGACGATTTTGCATGACTAGCATATCAAATCTGGACTGTACTGCCTTCAAATGGAAACTTTTTTAAAACTCCTTATAGATATATAGAATAGATTATATATTGGAATATAGCATTTTTCTTGCAGGTAATTACAACAGCTGTTCATTTAGTCAGTATCATGGGTAATCATGGAACGTTTACAAAAAGTTTTCGTCAAATACTTACAGATTTTGAACTTTTGTACCATATGGTGTACCCTAATATTTTGCATTTTGGGACTTTGTGCCCATCCATTTTTTTTACAGTGTATTGGTAAGTAAAATAATTTTCATATTGAAAATAAATTTTGGATAATTTTAAAGTTAATGAATGTTGATATGTTGTTTATATTAAATTCAGCATTTTTTTGTAATATGTAAAATTTTCTTAGCCCTTCAGGGAATACATTTTTAATTTCAATTCATGTATTGAATTTTAACATTACATAACTTAAATGATAAAATTTTTATTATCATTGCTCTTAATTATGACTAAATTTTTTTTTTTGAAAGTCACTATATATCATGGAATTTATTAAAATTAATTGAAATAATAGTTATGTTAATTATTTTTTAGAAATGTTATGTATGTTTCCTTAAGTCTTTTTTTTTTTTTTTTTAATTAAAGGAGACTTATCATAATTTCTTTGCTTGGAAAACTTATTTTCAATAGTTCAGTCTGCAATTACAGATAAGTAGTCATTAAAATATAATTCAAATTTTTATAGCTCCTAGATGTCGTTTATCAAGAAGAAACATTGAAAAATGTCATCAAATCTGTTACAAGAAATGGGCGTTCTATTATATTAACTGCAGTATTAGCACTAATTTTGGTTTATCTCTTTTCAATCATTGGTTATCTGTTCTTCCGAGATGATTTTCTCATGGAAGTTGATGTTAGATCTGAAACTAATATTGCTGGTAATTGCCAATTTTTATGCAATCATAAGTTCTGTGTTTTATACTCAATATTTTTTGTGTTTTTCTTCTATTATTACTGAGAAAGAAAGTGGTGAAAATAAATTAATTTTTTATTGTTAAAATTCCTTAAAAATACATAGTTTTATTCATAAGTATTTTAAAAATCATTATAAACAATATTTATCAATGTATCTAACAAAGAAAAAAATTACTATCACATACTATTTTTAGTTTTATTATTATTTCGTTGTTTTTTAGCCAAATAAGGAAATGAATCAAATTTTAATATTAAAATAAATGTATTTATAACAGATGGGCTTTTAAAGTAGTAGTATAAAATTAATGTTATTATTTTAATGTTTGCATAATTTTTCAATTTAATTGTGATTTTAATTTATGTTTATTATTGAAATATAACTGTGTAAATATCTTGAATTTTTAAATGTGTCGTTTATTGTGTGGTTTGCTAACTATGGAAACGATTGCAATGAATAATTATTCTAGTGATTTTTAGATTGTGTTTTTCACTTTATTCATGCTATTTATTTAATTTTTAAAAAAAAATAAGAAGTCAATAATTCATAGGATGTATGTGCATGGAACTGTTTAAATTTCCTTTCCAATATAACTTGGTTTGGTATTAAATAAATTTAATCCACTATTATAAGACCACATATAGTTTATATATATATATAAAATAATTTTCATTGTATTAAAAAAAAATATTTTTTATATTTGTTATTTTTATAGGTGCTATTGGAGATGCAGGAAATTCTAATAGTATATCGCCAGAATCTTTACAAGTGCCAATATCTGATGATGGATACTGTTCTGCTAGTGATTCTACATGCGAGAATAGAATAGAAAATATCTACAAATCTCCCAAGGAGAATGCAACGGGTTTGTTATTAAATTGAAGTTAATCACATTTGTTTTTAGAGATCAAAACATTTTATTATTTTTTAATTACATAAATTTTATAAAAATCTACTAGTAATTAATAAGGGTAAAATTTGTAGTCACATAAAATTATGTATTTAATTTTACTTTTTTTTAGAATGAAAAAGTAAATTTAATTATATATTTTATAGACTATCATACCTTGTTTTGTATTACATTTTTAATAATTTGTTTGTTAATGAATAAATTTTCAAAAAATTTTTTTATTTTTCAGGAATGGAAATTCAAAACATAGAATCTTCCCAAGATGATGATGAGGATGATACCAGTACAGAAAGAGCTTGTGATTCGTTACTAATGTGTATTGTTACAACTTTAAATCAAGGGTTAAGAAATGGTGGTGGAATTGGTGATGTACTTAGAGCTCCTAGTGCAAAGGTTCCTAAATATATTTAATACTTATATAATTTTAAAATGACTATATAATGTTGTTGACATATATAATGTTGATTAGTAGGAAAATTATTATGCTCATTATTATAATAATGAACATATTCATTGTAATTATACAATGAAGAAGAATTTAAGATATTTAAAGCAAAGTAATTACTGATTTTAATGTTGGTCTTTAAAAATATTTTTAGTTAATTATACTTTAAAAAGTTTAAATCTACCATGAATATATTTTATAACTAACAAGCATAACCTGGAATTAAATGGTTTATTTCAATATAAAACATTAAATTTCAAAAAAACTTATGATAATAAAGTATTAATTGTCTTTCCAAAATTAATTAATATTTCCAATAAAAAAACAATATTCTCATGAAATTTATAATTTTAAAATCTTGCTTTGTTCTTTTCCATTTTATTTTTGTGAAAATTTAATTTTTCTTTCATTAATTTCTTTTTTTGTCACATTCCTTTTGCAAAATATTGTTATCGTTTAAATAGATAAAAATGGTACATTAGATTAATTTTAATTAACTTTATCAACAATTAAAAGCACTACATAAAATAAATTCAAAAACAATATTGTCACAGAAATTAATGTTGAAGGACAATGATATTTATTTTAATTTTTAATGTGCTATTACAATATAATACTTTTGTTATAACTGCTTTAATGCATTGTTACATTAAAATTACAATTTTCATTTAATTAGAGCTTTTCAATTTTTGATTCATGCAGTGATAAATGTATAATTTATTTTTATAGATAAATATATTTATTTTATAGTTTTTCAGTTATTAAATAAAATAATAGTTTTTAAAATCAATATCATTTCATTCAATATTTTAACTTGGTTGTTTTTAATATTTTATTCTTTATTTATTAGCTTGATTGTCATTATTTTATAAATGCTGTTTATTTTTATATATTTATTCTTTCTTTCTTTTAGGAACCCTTGTTTGTTGCCAGAGTGATATATGATTTATTGTTCTTTTTCGTTGTTATTATTATTGTCCTGAACCTGATCTTTGGTGTCATTATTGATACTTTTGCTGATTTAAGAAGTGAAAAACAGCAGAAAGAAGAAATATTAAAAAATACATGTTTCATTTGTGGTGTGTGAAACAAGAGAGTTTATTTTTGTTTTTCTATGTATTATCTATATAATTATCTATCTATATATTTTTTTTCAAATTAATATTAAATTATTTTTCAGCTGTGAATTTTGTTTTGTTTAAAAATTTTTATAGCTCATTGCTTTTTAATTGAAATAAATTTATTTTGTTAGAAAAAGTATTCTTTCATTTTATTTTGATTTTATCAAAATTTAACATTTCTTAAAACTATATATATTTTTAAAATAGGAAATGTTGATGATGATGATCAATAATGATCTAATGGCTCTGATAAGAAATATTTTTATTACATTTTCAGTCAATAATAAAATTTTATCAAAAGTAATAGATATTAAATCAGCCAAATTTCAAAAAGTATTCCTATTGTAAAGTAGTGCTAGTGTATTATTTGCTGTTATGGGGCATTTATATGTATAGTAACCATAGGTAATAGTAAGGAAAGACCAGTAATATAAAATGGATTTTGAAAGTTTTAATTAGTTAATTAATCATTATTTTCCAATTTTTAACATTTTCATTGCAATTCTTGCTCTTTTATTTAGGCCTTGATAGGGCATCGTTTGATAACAAAACTGTATCATTTGAAGAACACATAAGATGTGAACATAATATGTGGCATTATTTATATTTTATTGTTTTGGTAATTGTAAAAGATCCAACAGAATTCACAGGACCTGAAAGTTATGTTGCTTCCATGATCAAGGTATGTTTTCTTAGGATCATGATAATGTTTTAAAATTAGATTTGCTTTACAAATGAAATGCCACTTTTAATTTGTTCTGTTTATAGGATCGTAACCTTGATTGGTTCCCACGCATGCGTGCCATGTCTCTTGCTGCCGATGAAGCAGAAGGGGAACAAAATGAAATTCGTACCTTGCAAGTTCAATTGGAAAACACTCAGAAATTAGTATCAACATTATCCCATCAGTTAGCAGAATTGCGAGACCAGGTTAGTTATAGTGATAATATTTTTATTCGAACAAAATACTTTTTGCTTTTATTCTAATAAAAAAAAATTAATATTTCATTTCCTTTCAGTATATTCAGGTATTGTAACTGCTTCAATTCTATTATTCATATTATTCTTTAATGTTGTTATTGAATTTATATAGTATATTTTTAAAGAATGCATTTTTTTCTCTAAAATTTAACTAAATTATGCATAAAATTGAATGATTTTTTTCACAGCAATTAAGCATTTTATAATGAATGCTTTAAATCAATCTTGCACTGTATAAATTTGTAGAGCTTACAAAAGTTTTCATTAAAAAATGCTTTACCTTTGTTTTGTTTGTTATCATTTTTAATTTTTCATGAACTGGACATATATTTACTATTGCTATAGAAAATTCCTAACTGAAATAGGTTTTAAACAATATTTTTATTTTTTAGCCGATAATAAAATGTGACACTTTTTTTGATTTTTAAAATCTGTATTTTTAGATGACTGAGCAACGTAAACAGAAACAGAGGCTGGGTCTTCTTGGAACTCCTCCAGTTCCTGGAAGTTATCATCAAGCATCAACTTCTAGTTCTGTTGCTGTTTAGGAAAGTTGAAGTAAGTATAGTTTGATCACTGATGGGATGGAATGGTAAACATTGTTTTAACAGCAGCAATAGATGAATCAGTGACTTGTTAATGGTGCTAATCAGATAGATGCAGTGCAAAACTGCTTTGATAGAAATAAAAGAATAATACTAACTAGATTTTTTTCATCTAGTTTTTCTTTTAATGTGCACCATTTATAACTATTAAAAATTAAAATTATTTTATTGCAATTAAATTTCTCCTCTATGACGCTGCCTCTTTTAAATCTGCTTGGCTGATTGCTAATTTTAAATGCAATTGGGGGTTGAACTATATATGCTCTTGCCTCTCACAAATTGTTTAATTGAAAATAGAAATTTTAAAAATATATTTTTGCTAAAAATAAGTATTGTTTTTTTTCCCAACTTGTTTTTTTTTTTTTTTTTTTTTTACGTAAGAAGATTAAATAAAGAGCATGCTTCACTTGTTAGCCACTTTCAAGTTCAATGAAATGAAGTATAGGGTTTTTTAAGAGGCATTTTATTAAATATTTTGTTAAAGAATTTTTCCTATTTTTTTTTTAGAAATATTTATGTCTTTCCTTAGTTTAAAAAAAAAATTGAAATGCAAGGTAACGAATTTAGTTTTTATAATTATTATTATACTTATAAGAATATTTTGTACTTTTTATTTTCAATGGATGAAAATAAACAATAATATAAAGTTGCTTATACAAATAATATTTTTATTCTCTAGAATGTGCTCAAATTTTGTATTGATGATAAACTTGTACTGTCATTAACATGCATCTAGGCATCGTCATCTAAATACGAACTGTGTGGTTATTGATAAGGAAGACTGAAAGCTGATTGGAATTGGTTTTAAATACTGTACATTTGTATTCAAAAAATATATATATTTTAAGATTTTTACATAATATGTTAAATAATAAAAAGAAATTATGGATTATATTAGTCTGCCGGCAGACCATTCTCGAGAAATTATAGATGTTACAGTTTTAGCTTGTATTTGATTCTTTTTAAAATTTCTTTAATGTTTACAGTTTATTCTTGTCTTTGATAGTTTTGTATAAAATATTTTAGCTAGTCAAAATATTCCATTTTATATCTTTTGAAAAATGCATGCTATATGTTACTTAACTAAATAAATGTCTTTTTTTCCACTTTTCATGAAAGAATTAAATGTTTAAAAGTTAAATTTCTCTTAAGAACTTAGAGTTTGTTGATAAATGTCTTCTGTGGTGCATTTAATATAATTAATGCATGTGCATTTTTATCTCATCCACAAGTTTCTGTCTTCTTGTTTTGTTTTGTAATTAAGTAACATTTTTATACATTTATCGAATATTTGTAGTTGTTTGATATGTTCTCAGTCAACAGAGAGAAATTGTTATTTTTAAATTGTTAAATTTTAAGTTTTAATTTTCATGTTAAGATTTTGAGATATTTATGATTTTGAGATTTCTTGGTATTATCTTTTATAACGATAGAGGTCTGGGTCCAACACGTCATCGAAGTTTCTATCAAACGAAATATCTATTTCTACCAAATAATAAAAATTAAGTATTTTTAATATGTTGAATTGCTATATCATTTTAACAAACCAATTTCTATAATGTTTAAAAAATAATGAACATTTTATTTTTTTGAAATTGATTTGTCTCTTTTTATACAAATTTTCTTTTTATTGGATGAATATAAAATGTATCATTTCCATTCTTCTATTTGATTCTTTTTTCTTTTTCTGAAGTAGACTGTATGTTTTATTACTTTTTTATTTTATCAATGTTTTATATTTTATACAGTTTATTCATATATTTTTTGCCGGTAAACAAAAAATGCATCTATATGAATTGAAAGTCTTTTTGGTTAAAAATCATTTAACAAAAATATGTCATTTTGTTATTTTTTTTATATTCTATTTTGAATTGTTTTATTATTATTACTGCTTGAATTTTAATCAATTTATGTGTTTCTTAATCCAGATATTAAAACAAAAAATATTTTAGGATCATAAAACGAGCATTTCGCTAAGGTGAAGTTTTAGATTATCTTTATTGATATGAAACAATCAAATATGCTTGCATAATTTTTTTAATAAAAAATTCCTGAAAATACTTTTCATATAGTTAATTATATGAATAATATTTTTTAATTACTAAAAATCTATCTAAAATCTAGATATATAAATTTTCGAGATATAAAAATCAACTTTACAGATATTCATGCTTTTTTTCTTGTGGTTTTATATTTTTGTAATCTTAGTAGGTAATCAGTATAATTTTTATGTAAATAATTTTTTTTTTTTTTCTTTGCTGAAAGATCTGAACCATTAAAATATTTTTTTTAAATTGTATTTTCTATATTAGGCATTTAAAATTCTTCTGAAAATGGTTTTATTACAGAGAATTTAATAAAATACATATATAATTTTTTCTATGCATGATATTTATGCCCTTCGACAGATTAAATCAATTTTTTATATGTATGATAGCTAGACTCAGTGAAAATGTGTAATATTTATTACTTTAACGATATGGTGATTTATTTTGAGTTGTTTATTTTGAATTTTACATTCATGCAGTCTTATAAACCAAAAATAATTCATAATTTCTCTCAACAATAGCAGTTACAATAGACAATGTATTTGAAAGGCTTAGTGCTGAAATATGTTATCTTTCTTCCAATTAATATCTACCTACGTATATTCAAAATGAATGTTACTCCATTCGATTAAATCTTAATGGCTAGTCTTCCATTAAAAAATGCACAATACCATTATTTGAAATTAAGAATTAAATTTATTTCCGCTTACAGCAAATATTATTATTTTTATAAAGTATTTAATATACTTTGAGTAGTATATGTTAGAATTTTCAATAAGAAAATTAATTTGATTTTATTATTAAATTTTTTTTTTTCAGATCTTGCATTTAAGATCAATAAATTTGAAAAGTTATTATTTATGAGTTTTGATGAAAAAGAGCTATTAATTTGATCCTTGTTATATTAAATGTAACAAAATCTTATATGTATCCCCTTTTCTACCTTTCTTTACTCATAATGAACATTTTTATAAAAACAAATTCAGTTTTTGTCTTTATTAGATTTTTCAATTTGTAAAAGAAGTAAAAAAAATTATACCACTTGTACATTTCCATTAAAATCCAGTCTTCCTATTAACTGTGTGTAGTTATTACTAAACACAGTTTAAATATTTGCTCTTCAATTCTAAGTGCCAAAAAATATTTAGTATTGCATGCCATGTTTCCAGTTATATATCTAAATGCTAATTAATACTGCCCTCTTCAATTTTTGTTTTTGTTATATTAATCAATTAAAGCATTTTTACCTTAGTCAATATTCTCTAATAATTTAATTTTTGTGTCTTTGATGTATTATCTGTTTAATAGAATAATTTTTTAAAAATGTATAGTATACATAAAATTTCTGTCTTACCAATGATTTTAAGTTGCAAACCATAAACAATTGTTAAATAAAATGCACTTGATATCTAAAAAATTTGTAATGTCTTTCATGAAGTTTTATATCTAAATTGTTACAAGAAAAAAATTGGAAATAAGGAAGAGGATTCCTCATAACTATATTATCAAAATGAATTTGATATACTTGCAGTAAAAAGATTTTTTTAAAATTAAAGAATATAGTCAATACATGGTTTAATGTGTAAAAATTGTTTTACTTGTATTCATACACTGAGATTTTGAAATGCTATGTCTTTAAATAAATGATTCATATAAATGTAGGTGTTTTTGTCCTTTTTTTTTTTTTTTTTTTGCTATTATTGAAATATTTTTATTTTAATTTTCATTCAATTTAAATGAAATTCAGTCCTATATAATCACTTATGTGGCTGATATATCACTTATTTACATATATAAGTTAGGAACTGTATAATATTACATATCATAATTATTTATTTCATAAGTAAAAAATTAATTTTATTCAAATAATTATCGTTCTCTAACGCCTGTTTTCATTATCCTGAATTTAAAAAAAGTAATTATAGCTTTTTGTAATATTTTCTCTTAAAAAAAAATCTGTTTTTGCAGCTTAGTTTTGCCTTGCAATATTTTAAACTGAATAATAAAAATTTTATATAAATTATTATTTTCATAATGCTATTGTGTGTTAAGATTTATTATGTGGTTTTGTAGCATTTAAATCATAAGATCAATCATCTTTTAATTTGTTGTGATTTATCAATATAAAATATTTATTATACGATTTCATAATATTTATGTTAAAAAAGATGAATCACTTTACAAAAATATTTCATTCAATTGATTTAAAATTGAGTCATTTTTCATGTAGGGGAAAAAATTATTTTAAAACCGCTATAAGTTAAAAATTTTTGGTTTCAGTAAATTCTATTTGGAGGGGGGGATATTTAAGGAAAGTAGAAGAAAATGAGTGATAATTTCATTGGCAAATGTATAACTTATGATAATGTTTAAAAGATCATTGTTTTTTTTTGCATATTATAGAAAAACTATTTATAAATAAAAGAAATTTGATATAAAATGTTAAACTAATATGGACAAATTAGGAAAAAAAAAAAGGAGAGAGAGAGAAACCAGTTTTGCATAAACTTTTTAATCATCGTTTTATCTTTTGCACCAGATGAAAAAATGATTTCAGTGGGGGAAAAAATTTCATTTTTTAGATGGGGGAATACAATTTAAATCTGTTGCTTTTTCACATATAGAAAAGGATACCTGATGAAATTTTTTTTTTTGTATTCAAGTGAAAATGTCCACTCATTAAAAAAGAAAATTAAACTAAAAATCAATTTAAAAAATATTATTTTTTAAAGAAATAATATAATAAAAATACAAATTCTATTGTGTATTTTATAGAAGTTTTGTAGTAGTGTGAAGTAATTTTTGAATATGATAAAGTCGTAAGTTTCTGGGAAAAATCTGCAAACTTTCTGTTTTAATGAAAGATTCTAAATTAAAAAAGATGATGGCATTAAAAAATTATTTGATTGATTATGCTGAGAAATATAAATTTTTTAAGCAATAACATTTTTTTAAATTATGTAGTGGCATAAACTTTAAGTATGTTAAAACTTTTAAATACACAAAACTGTCAAATATTTTATTTTAAACCAAAACTTTTAGATGCATTTTTATGCAGAAATTTGAATTGTCAATAATTTAAAAGAAATCTGTTTATAATAGGGACATCCACCCTCATGATGGATTTTTTCATTTAGATTTTATGACATTTTTAACAGATTGTAAAAGAAATTTATAAATAAATAGTTATTTACAAATACATTTTATTTTATTCTAATTATCAATGTTGAAATACAATATAGATATTTTCATTTTTTTTTTTTTTTTGTTCACATATTCATATGTTTAAATATTTGTTGCAAAATTACATTAAAAATTTCTTTGTTCTTTCTTTCACTGTTAAATTTGGTTTAATGATGCCAAATTCAATACAATTGAATTTATTTCATATTTTGAAAAAAATGAAAATTTTTTGATACATTTGTATAAGACATTTATGATCAAAATAAAATCTTAATCTCCCTTAAAAGAATTTGTTTGAGTAATTGAAAATATTTCGAACACATTTTTATACACACAAATGTCTAAATTTAAAATGTTTTGAAAATGTATTACTAATTTTGAACATTATAATTAATAAACATTGTAATATTATTTACAAAAATATTCAAGTAATAAGTATTAAATTATACTTAGGATCCATAACAAAATTCTATATTTCATTTGACAATGGAAAAATAATCACTATGGAATTTAAAATGCAATAGAATAATTATAATGATTGTTTGATTTTATGAATTTTCAAACTTTTATTGCTACTTAGTTTTATAGTATAAATGAATTTTTAATATAATTTATTTCCATGAAAAATTTTTTTTTTTAAATATAAGTCCACATCAAAAACAAGACAGGTCTTTATTTATAGATGTGTGAAATATATAAAAAATAATTTTTACAGTTTCATAAATTATGTTGAAGACTTTCTATTAGATAAACTTTAAAAATGTGCATTTTTTAAAATTTATTTGGACAAGGTTTAAGAAAAGCTTTTTAATTATTTTTATAGATTGGATTGGATTCTGTTATATTTATTATATTTAAATTGCAATAGAAGTATAATGATTGCAATTAAATTTACTGAGGATTTTATATAATTTAATAGCCCTTTACTTCATAAATGATTGATTCTTTTAAATAAAATAAAATCTGAGAAAACTATGTTACTTGAACTCATGTAAAATTATTGAAATAATTAGCTGCATTATGTACATTTGCAAATAATGTATATCAAGATGTTTAAAAACGTTCTATAACTTGAATAAGACAATTGTGCTCTGAAAACTTGGAAATAAATAAATTTCTGGGAAAGAAACATAAAAATGCAAATGAAAATTCAATGTCCGTGCCATTTGTTATATCGACATGGAATTATGGTGAAATATTCAAGCCAGCATAGATCCATTGCTTTGCAAAGATCAGTCTTGAGATTTTATACCTTGGGACAAGACACACAAAATTCTATCCCTACATTCGGCACTGCCTTGTTCGTGTAATTTGTCCATTGAAAAATTCTGCAGTGCCAGAGAGATTCAAATTGTTTAAAACGTTGCAACTGCAAGACAATATTTGGTCATCAGCTTTTCAACAAATAAAGTGTTGGAAAACAAGTAGAAGTGGTGAATCCAAAGCTTTGTTGGGCTTCTTATTTGTGTTCAGTTGCATTAAGAGTGGTCTTTGGAGAGACTTCATGTCCGCTGAAATTGTCTTTTCACTGCTCAAATTGTGTGCTGGCGAATCAATCAATGTATTCGGACACCCGTGTATAGACACCTGGGTATCCTGGTGATGCGCATTTTGTTCCAAATGAGACTATACCTACAACTGTCCATTCCCTTGAGTTGTTTGGTACCATCAGTGGACTACCAGAATCGCCCCCTAAAATAAAAAATGATTCGTTAATTGTAAATGGTAATAGTTTGCATTGCTTATAATCTTCTGTAAGTAACCTTGAAATTTCTGAACCTGAATCGATTTCACTTTTCTGTATGTATTTTGTTTTATGTAATTATTTGTATTACACTGCAAATACGGGCCTGATGGTCTGGTGAGCGTTTGGTGCCACAGGTTTCGTTTTCAGTACCGTTTTCGTCGATGCCATGAATGTTTGTAGCGGAGTGCACTTTAAAAGCTGTGGATCTAGTCTAATATAACTGTAGAGCGTAGGCTGGCAACCCTACCCCGTAAAGAAGTCAACTTCATGGAGCCAAGTCAGACTTCTAACTACGGTGCTCCATCCCAACAGAAGCCCATGAGACCACGAGGGTTTTGGATTTGTCTAGATGTTGCTGTCTACCAAGTGGGAGATAAGAAACAACAGCACTGCAAATACAATGGACCTTGCACTAAGTAGTAATGAACTATTTTAAATGACATTTAACCCATATAAAATCACCGCATATCTGTCACGCTTTTATTCTATCACCTCACACGTTATATGATAAATAGCTTGTATTGCATTCAACATTTCAAAGCATTTTGGTGCATTTCCATAAATTGATAGACATGATTAAGCATTTTATTATATTAAAAAAACTTGATCATTGGACGCTTTCATAATGAATGTCATTTTAATCGTTTTTACTATATTTTTATTGAATCGATCGTATCAATGAAAAATGATTAATTAATAAAAATAACGGGCTTTTTTTTTGTTGTTGTTGTTGTTGTTTTTTTCCATTAAAAAAATTGGAATGATTTAACTTTTTTCTATTTGGTTTGTAAAGATTTAGCTATTGTGATATTAATTTTATTTGTTTTGGCGTGGAATCAAATTTTGGTTTACTTCATCAAAAGAAATTTTTATATTACTTGTCTAAAGGAATGGAATTCATAAATGAAATGGATTGGATAAATATTAAGATTAAATGAATGGAATTATTCATTTAATTAATTTATTCCATTCATTTTAGAAACTGTTTGGGATTTCTTATATTTTATAAGAATTGCTATATAGATTTTTTTAAATTATTTATTTATTTATAGTTGATTTAGTTATACGATTTAACTTTCATATCTATGAACATAAAAAATAAAAAATAGGAAATGAATTTTGAAATTCGAAAAAGATGAATTAATTATTTTTATTTAGATTAAAAATCTGTTACAAATCGTTCATCGACATCCCATAGTTATGCTACAAACTTTTCATAAAGCAATACGTAA
>BPLR01009535.1:0-69390 GCA_021605095.1 Caerostris extrusa | reverse complement strand
TGCAGGTGGGCTATTGTAGTATTCTTGGAGCAGGTGTAGTCTATTGGCGTTAAAAAGCAGGCACTTGAGGTTGAGAGATCTTGCTGTGCAAAAATAAAAATCTATCCAACTGTAAGGAAGGAATTTAAAAAAGGGGAAGAGCAGGTGAAAAAAATAGAAATAAAAATGCGGAGGAGGAAGCTAGGTTCGATCTCGTGACCTGTGGGTGGGAGAGCAGCGCTTTGACCGCTCGGCTGTAAAGACGTAGAGGCAGTGGCGAAAAAGAAATTAAGTGCGCGCGCATAAAGTGGGTGTGGAATAAAAACGTAAACAAAGATTAAAAAGGTGTTGTTTAGTATGGCACGTGGTCGTTTCTTATTCAAAATATTGGTAAAATCATAATTTGGAATGACCTGTAAAAGATTGTTTGGGATATCAGGGAGGTTAGTAAAGAATTTGGTGGCAATGTCAAAAAAGAATTTTTCAATGTCAGGAATGTTAGTATCCTTGGAAATTTGGTTATTCCTAATATACCAAGGGGAGTTAGTAATATGTCTGAGTGTTTTTGTTTGTGTACTATGGATTTTATTGATGTGTGTAGCTGCTGTATATGCCCAGATTGGAGAAGCGTATGAAATGATGGGTCGAAGAATAGATTTGTAAATAAAAAGTTTGTTATCAATGTCGAGGAGAGAGTTTCTGCAAATAAGTGGATAAAGGATGGTTTTGGTGGCTTTAAACTTTTTGATGGTGTTTGTGACGTGTTGGTGCCAAGTGAGTCTTTTGTCTAGTGTAACTCCAAGGTATTTAACATAATTAGACCAGGGTATGTTGTCTGTAGAAAGTTAGAGGATTAGCATGCTTTCTTTTAAAACCAAACATGACAGCAATACATTTATCAGTGTTGATTTTTATCTTCCAGTGATTTAGCCAAATTTGAAGAGTGCTGATGTAGATTGAAGTTTATTAGAAGCAAGTTGTGGATTATCATCTTGGGAAAATATTGCAGTGTCATCAGCATAAATGTATTTTGAGGTGAAGTCATCTTCAGGTATATCAGATGTATAAATATTGTGCAAAACTGGTCCAAGCAGTGAGCCCTGAGGTATTCCAGCAGTATATTTATGTTTAGTAGAGAGAGTATTATTGATTTTTGTGATAAAGTGTCTATTAGTGAGGTAATGAATTAAAATGTTAGTAATATCAGTAGGAAAGTTAAGGATGATGAGCTTATAGATAAGACCTTCTATCCATACTTTGTCGAAGGCCTTAGCCACATCAAGAAAGAGCGCAGCAGTTGCCTGTCTATTAGAGAAGCCCTCTGAGATGCATTCAATTGCTCGAAGGAGCTGATGGGTGGTGGACAAGCCTTTGGTAAAGCCAAATTGTTCCAGATTCATGAGGTGGGTGTTAGTAATATGGTTATTGACATGCTTGAGAATGAAATATTCATAAATTTTGGAGAAAACAGGTAAAAGGCTAATTGGTCTATAATTTTCAGGCAATTTAGGATCTTTACCTGCTCCTTTATAAATAGGAACTACTATTGCAGTTTTCCAGAAATTAGGAAAGTAATTTAGTTTAAAAAGTGCATTAATAATGTCAGTAATATAGAAAATAATGTTAATAGGCAGATGTTTACACATTGTATTAGTAATGTTATCAAAGCCAGGGGCTTTATTTATTCTTCAGATTTTAATAAAAGTGACAATCTCAGAGGGAGTATATTAATAGTAGAGTTAGCAGCATCAGTTTGAATTTGCCTGTTGATATAGGTGTTGAGAACATTTTCAACTAGTTGTTCGGTTGGTGTGTGCCTAATGTTATTGGGAGAGAATTGCTTTTGATACTGAGCTGCAAGTGTGTTTGCTTTGTCTATGTTTGTGTACACTAAGTTATTATTATAATTAAGTGGCGGAATTATGTGCTCTTGCTTTTTAATAGATTTAATAGTTTTCCAAAGGGAATTATCATGAGTGGAGAGAGAATTAAGGTGGTTATTCCAAGAAGTGTTTTTATTAATTTTAATTTCCTGCTGGATTAAAGTGTTAAGATCATAATAATTTTGTTTATCCTGTGGGTGTCTAGAGGCTTGCCAGATTTTCCTGAGTCTATTTCTTTCTTTGATTTTAGTTTTAATATCTTTGGTAAAGTGAGAAATTTTGTGTTGCTTGGAGATATGCTTGGAGGTAGAATCATGGCAAGTGTAAACAATGTCTGTGAGAAGTTTAATGGAATCCCTCAATACCAGATATAGTATTGAGGTCATGTGGTGTGTATATAGCTGTGCTTAAATGCTGTGTAAACTTGAACCAGTTTGGAATCTTATAATTTTGGCTGTCAATGTTTGGAATGGTTAGATCAAAGTGGTAGATAACAGGGTTATGATCAGAAGTTAATGCAGAGACAGATTCACAAGTGTACCTATAGTTTAAGTTTTTAAAAAGAGCAATGTCAATTGTAGAAGGTGTGTTAGTGCCATATCTAGTAGGAGTTGGAGGTGCTGCTATGTGAAGTCTATTGTCATTAGTAAATTTATAGAGATTAATACCGAAAGAGTTAGCTCTGGAGCAGTTCCATTTTCTATGATGACTATTAAGATCACCGCCCAGAAAGTAGTTATTAAATCTATTGTGGAGAAGGTTAAAATCATTAATAGGAAAAAAAGTTTCTATTGGGATCAGTAGCCGAGTTTCTTTGTGGAGGAACATATGTAGAAATAATAGTGATTGGAGTTTTAGTATGAAGTTGGATAATAGTTGCTTGAGTGGTACTTAAGTCAGGAGTTGGGATGTGATGGTGTGGAATGTGTTTTTTAATAAAAATAGCTGTTCCTCCTGGATACATGTCTCTACGAGTGTTGTCGTTAAAAATTTTATCAGTTCTATAAAAGTTATAGTTGTTAATTTTGGGAGAGCGAGACCCTGGTCTGAGGTGTGTTTCTTGTATGAGAATGATGTCAATCGAGTTGTGTTCAATGAAATTTTTAAGATCATCTATTTTGCCCATCAGTCCATTGGCATTCCAGAGGCATATTCTAATTTTATCCAGTGTAGCGAAGAATTTACATGTTAAAGGCAGTCAGGACTATTAGCATTTTCTGCTGCATGGAAGTGGCTTGTTTAATTTGAGGAGCTATTTTGTGTAATGTTTGGAGGATGAGAATTAGTTCATTGTCTTGGGCTAATTCTTGTAAAGAATTTAAGGTGGAGTTAGTTTCGTGTTAATATTTTGGGTGTTAGTAGAGGTAGAGACAGCGTTGGCAAAAGATAAATTTGAATGGGTGTATTTTCGGTTGAAAGGTGTTGCTAGTTGGAGTAGTGGCAGGTTTTGCTTGAGTTTGATTGAGCTTGGGGAAGTTTGGGCAACCCCTGTAGGAAGCAGGATGCTTTCCGTTGCAATTGGCACACAGTGGAGCATCAGTGCGTTGTGTTGGGCATTCGCTTGTTAAGTGTTCTTGCGCACACTTAACACATCTTGCAGTTAATCTGCAATTGATGCTGGAATGTCCAAACTTCTGGCATCGATGGCATTGTGCAATGCCTCCTTGTAGATTATATTTTTCAATTTTTACTTTTAAATATAAAAGGGATTCAACGTCCCAGATGGTGTCTAAGTTATCAGTGGGATTCAGTTGAACTTGAAAGAGAGGCATAGGGGTTCTGTCTTGGTCCCTCTTTTTTAATTGGTAAATATTTGCCACTTGGAATTGCATGTTAGTTAGCTCGCTCTTAATGAGATCAGGGTTAGTATCAATAGGAAGACCCCTGATAACAATTTTTACAGGTCGAAGTAATTTAGGCATTATGATGTAGTATGGAATTTGTTTGTCATCAAGATATTTAGTTATAGTTCTGTGTAAGGTCCTCATTTTCAGGTTCCAGTTTTATATATTGATTAGTAATTTTACAGTTAAGTTTAGTTTTAAATCAGTATTAATTTTTCTCATAAACTCAATAATATTGTTAGGCTTTGTTATCATTATGGGTTTGATGTTGGGATTTTCTGGTTCAATTTGGGTAGAATTTTTATTATGACTTTTAGGGTTAGCTTTTCTTGATAATTTGTTTGGTTTTTTTAATTTGGTTTTTGTTAGGGTTATTGTTAGCTGGAGAAACTTTAGTACTAGATTCCTCCTCTTCATTTAAATTTCTAGTAATAGTTTACATCATTATTAACAGTGAGAGTGGAGAACTTATTGTGTAGGGTTAGCTCCTGAGTAGTGATTTTAGGCTTAATGGGGGGGGCATTTTGTCTACGCCTTTTTGTAGGCTTAACGGTAATGAAGTCATGGGATGCCGCTGGGAAAACGGCAATGTCATCATATAAATTAGTACATGAGGTATCTAAAAATATTAATTCCTTACAGTTGGATAAATAATTATTGGTTGCACTTACCCAGGCAAGGATTTCTGTAGTATTGTCGGCGGCGAACTGCAGGATTTTTATTGTCCACGGGGTCGCTGGTGTCAAGGTTTAGACGTCGTTTTTGGTAGTTCATATCATTAATCATAGAGTCTATTAAGTAGCGAGATTTCAGAATGCTTCTTATGGCGTGTAGCTGTCCTGATGTCACGCAGGCACGTAAGTTTTCCGGTGCGATTTGGCGCAACGCTTCATCGCTGAGCTGCACCTGATAAATGATGATTTCAAGGATGTTCTGCAAAGTTATTTTTGCGAACACATCGTCGTGGAGAAAGTGAAGTGGCGCAGATTGCTTGTCGTTAATAATATCCGAAGCGTCCATTTCTTCAACGGCGTGGGTAGCCGGCGGACGGCAGCCATGTTGTTCTCGGCGGGAGGAGGCTCGGCGAGGCGTGGCATCGTCAGGCGAAAGTGGGAGCGAAAAAAAGACACGTCCGTCTCCCTCGAAGGCAGAATCGGAATATTATCCATAATGTTTCAATACGAGATAAGTTTCTATTATAACAAGTAATATATATAAAAAAAAAAAATTAAAAATCAATTCCTACTTTTTTTCACACCAATATTGCAGAAAGTCCTTTATAAATAATTTTCATTCATTTTTTTAAGTTTATCTGGCGCCATCTATTGGTAGATACAAGCAACTTAAATCTAAAAAAATAAATTGAATTAAATTTAATTACTGAATTAATATTCGAAAAAAACTGTATTAACATCCAGTGTCATCTACTACAAGCTCAGAAAAATGTATTTGAACTTGAGTGGATGAATAAAAAGTGTTTTATGAACGATTGAAAATTTGAACAAGATATACATAGGTAGAGAGTGAGCAAATAGAAGGAATTGAATAAGAAACTCTAAAAGCCTAATTGCAAGATATGGCATAAATGCATATTCTGTGTTTTCTTGTAGCTCATCATATTTTTTTCCCCCATGTATTTATGCATTTGTGGATCTTATGTCCCATTTAAGTATAGCAGGTTATGTATGAAGAGAGGGCATTGCCTTCTTGGAAAAATTTTAAATTTACTGATACTAACTTTAATAGTTTTACTAATATACTCATATTTACGTAATTCACTAACTTATCTTTGTGTGTGGAAACCTGAAAAACTCCCACCTGATAGCTTGCCAACGATAAATATTGCATTTCTGAAAGAAGACACTGCAACTATAGCCACCAACGGATTCGAACCTACGAACTAGATAGTTGCTTACTTTATCACAAGGCTACCAGGTGAGAGTGAATGAGGATTTAGGATTAGGATTAGATTAAAACGTGTCAATGAAATGAATCACTTAATTTCTTATTAAAGAAATTAAGTGAATCATTTCATTGACACGTTTTATGAATATTCTGATGTAATACATATATGTAAATATTTTATATATCAGTGGTTCATTTACGTATATGATGAAGATAGAGTAACAGAGGTAACAGCACCTGCATTTGCATGACATATGGAAGGAAACTAGGGAAATTCCCACATTTGAATTGGATTGTCGATGTGAGTCATTAATCGATGCTGTTCAACAGCGCTGTGTTTCCTCTTTTCCTTCTCAAAACAGCAGTGACTGCAACGGGTGCCACCAACCAATCTGAGGTATTTTACATGCTGGCTGAGCATTGGACTGTGAGTTGTGCTTTGACTCAGTCTCGATGACTTCTATTATATTTATGTATTTAATATTGGATTTCCATTTAATTTAGTTTGTATTTATTTAGTTGTTATATTTATATGTGTATATTTTTTTCTAATACAGCTGACAAACACTTATACGGTTGGCTTTCATGCTTTAAGGCAAGCGCTGCACAGACGTTACTCCCTTAGCATTATCCAGGAGATGCGTGTAGCTTGAAGATAAGTTACGGACGCGGAGTAACAGTACTCCCGCAACGCTCTACAATCTTGTTAGACCAGGACCTACAGTTTAAAGTGGATTCCGAACCACTACAAACATCCATGGCCCTGCCGGAACTCGAGCCCGAAACCTGTGCTACCGAAAGCTTAGAGTGCTACTCACTCGACCATTCAGCCCCCAAAGTTGTTATAGAATTTGAAGTTTTAGATCAGTAGTTTCCAAATATATTTGTCCTATCACTATATATAAACACATAAGGTGGGGCTATGGTGTATAGGGGTTAAATTGAAAATAAATGAAGAAACGGGGTGTTTCTTCAAATGACATTTAATTAAGCACTATTATCTACTGCTATATTTATATTGATTAATAATTCTATTAATTATAATCTCGCCATCTTCATTCTCTCGTCGATCGCCAGCCATGCTCTCCCGGGCAACGGGCGTACTGGTTACGACAGCGATGAGCAAACCTTTTCGGTCGCGGGCCAAAAATAATAATTTTAGAAATAATCCTTTTAGAAGTAATAATTTTTAGAAATAATAATTTTAGAAATAATAATTTTAGAAACAATAATTTTAGAAACAATAATTTTAAAAATAATAATTTTAGAAATAATAATTTTAAATAAATTTTTCTAAAATTTTGAAAACAATATACAAGCATTACAATTTAAATATGTTAATGAGAGGAATGAAATTGCGATTTCATTTTTAAAAGTTCCTTATAGTGAGGTTCGAAGTGAGATGTACTGATTCTAAGGAACGAGGCTCAATGCTCATCTGTCAGTCTACTTTTTGAAATAATTCTTTCTAAGGTTCATAGTTGAAAACACTTGTTCACATCTATAAGATGAAGCAAACATAGCACTGATTTTCTGGGCGTGAGATATTAAATTTGGGAAACTTACTTTCGATAATTATTTGTAAAACTCTAACTTTGGAATATTTAGAAACAACTGCTTGAGATGATTGTGACATTGCAACTCAATTAATTCAACCTGCAAATCTGACCTCACTGCAATCTGCGTTCGAACTCAAAATGCAGTTTTTCAAGCCTTCCTCATAATTCTTAAGCTTCTCTTCATTTGCTGAGGGTATTGAATTTAACCTCGGGAGATGACGCAATCAACAATATTAGAACTCTTGCCAAAAGAAAAAGCCGCTGGCTGGAGCTTAAAATGCGCAGTCTGCCATATGTGAGGTCTAATTCACCTATATTGGATGTCTGCTCCCGAGAAAGAGACAACGCTTGTTGGCGCCAATCTACAGCTATAATTAACATAGAACTACCGCTATTAACACTTTACCGATTGAAAGCTGTCTGTGCTTGCTATTTCCGTCGATTTATGTTTTGTAGAACAAAAATAGGGAAAGTAAAAAGATCATCAGTCGTTTGAAAAAAATTTAATCAAAGTAGAAAAGGAGATGGATATATAATATATAAATATATATCTTTTTTAATTTGCCGCGGATCGGCAAATTAAAATTCTATCCGCTGGCTGGATAGAACCTTCCGGCGGGCCGAAGTTGGCTCCCTGGGTTACGGAGTACCAATGTGGTTTTATTTGTGTTTATTATTGTTTGTTTTTTATTTATTGTGTATTTGTTTTGTTTTTATATTTGTTTATTATTTGTGTTTTATTGTATGTGTCACTATACCTCCATATCTTAAAGCTAGTTAGAAAATATGTACTATTGAAGTTGCTTAAATTTAAGAGTAAAAATATTAAAGAAAATCAAAAAGAATTTAAGAAAACATTTCTTGCTTAGGAACAATTAAATCAGGAGATCGAAAAAGCAAAAGCTATCGGTACAATTAGGTGTCCGTTCCACGATGTCCCCCAAAAATAATTTAAAAATTAAAGTCAAAATTTTAAATAAATTAAAAATAAAATAAAATACATAAAAATAATACAATTACAAAACAAGATACAAAATTACAAAGCAGTTATATAGAATTCAAAGCTATAACAAAACACACCAGCTCAAAGTAGAATTTTAAACGAAATTAGAGGTGGTACCAATAGATGAAAGCCATAATAAAAAATTTGAATGAAACTCATTCATTCAAATTTTTTAATTTTTTTTATTATTAAAAATGTATTATTATTTATTTTTATTGTTATTAAAAAAGTAATTATTTTTTAATTAATTTTTCAAAGTATTTAAAATTAAAGTTAAGACCAGAGCTAAGATAAAACTTATGAAAAGTAGTTCAGATAAAACTAATGAATTAAATTTTAAAGGCAATTAAAACAAAAAGCAAGAAATTAAAAAAAGCAAAAACATATAAAATTATTAACAAAATAAAAGTGTGATAGCCAGTAGGTTAACTAAGGTTGCATATCGCAGCAAATTAAAAATGCCAAAAAATTGCAGCTCAGATTCGCATGAATTGATTAGCGAAGCTAGGAGACTCCGGCCACAGTGGTAGCTTGCTCTCCCCTATCTAAGGGACTCTGCCCCTTTCTTCTGGGGTCAAAGTTCAGAGTTTACTCCCCACATGGGAAAAGTCTTTGTCATCACCACATAACCACAGCAGAGTGGCGCAGTGGAAGCGTGCTGGGCCCATAACCCAGAGGTCCGTGGATCGAAACCACGCTCTGCTAGAAGTTTTTTTTCAGCGATAAATTTACATTATACCGTTTAACCTCAAAGTATATTCCAGAAAAATCGGGGGAATAAAATAAAATGAATAGCAAATACAGCAATTATTTAAATATAAAATTAGAATTATTAGAAAGAATAAATGTATTATAAAATTATGAATTATACAAATGTGTTATGAAAGAATAAATGTATTGAGTTATTATCAATAATTCGTAATTCAGTATTTTGTAAATTAAATTTCAAACTGCTTAAAGAATTTTTTAAATAAAATTCATTTTAAAAACTAAACTTTTCATTTATTCTGATACAAAAAAAAAAAAAAAAATGTCTATAAAATAATCACTTTTGTTTGTCTACAAATTATGAATCATACAAATTATATCAAAATTATAATCAATGCATTTAATCAATAATTAATAATTCAGTATTTTATAAGTTAAATCTCAAACTGTTTAACAAATTTAAAAAAAAAAAAAAATTATTTTAAAGATCAAACTTTTCAGTTATTCTGATACAAAAAGTTTGCCCATAAAATAATCATTTTTTTTTTATAATTTTAAATAAATATTTTTTATTACTAGTGTTTTCTAGAACATTCCCCCCAAAAAGCTTTAATTCACATGATTAATGTCAAAATATAAAAATAGTTTATATAGTTTCCGATATGAATCGCTTATTCTTATTTGAATAATCAAAATAAGTTATTAAATAACATGTTTATATTAGTTAAAAGCACATTATTAGTTAATTAACCAAAAGCAAAATTGCCTTTAATTTATGCGAAATACTTCAGTTAATTTCATTCCCTTAATGTTAGAATTGCTATTAGTATTATTTCTTTAAAATTTCAATTCATAAGAAACCGAATGCATTTTTGTAATTCAAAAAAGGAAATTTTTAAAATAAAATAAAGCAGAAACTTGATATCCCAAAAGTTTCCAATGAATGAAAAATCATTTGAAGTCTTTTACATAAAATATATTTTCCAATTGTTTTTATTTAATTCCTGAATATATGAGTTTTAAAAATAAAATAAATAGCAAATGGAGCAATTTTTAAAATATCAAATAAAGAATAAATGTATTATAAAAATTATGATTTATACAAATGTATTATGAAAGAATAAATGCATTCAGTTATTATAATTTAATCAATAATTAATAATTCAGTATTTTATAAATCAAATCACAAACTGTTTAAAGAATTTTTTTTAAATAAAATACGTTTTAAAAACTAAACGTTTCAGTAATTCTGACACAAAATTTGTTTTTTACTAGTGTTTTCTAGAACATTCCCAGAAAAAAAAAAAACCGTTAATTCACATGGTCAATATGTAAAAATGGCTTAGTTTATATAGTTCACGATATGAATCGCTTATTCTTAATTAACTAATCACAATAAGTTATTAGATAACGTATCGATATTAATTAAAACCACAATAATCATTAATTACACAAAATGTAAAATGGCTTTAATTTAGGTAGAATTTTTCACTTAATTTAATTTTCTTCACGTTAGAATTAATTCATTTTCAATTCATAAGAAAAAGAATGCATTTTGTAATCCAGGAAAAGAAAATTTTTAAATAAAATGAAGCAAACAACAATAACTTAAAACAAACAACAATAATTAATGAATAAATTTAACGAATAATATAACAAAAAAAAAAAAAAAAAAAAAAAAAAAAAAAACATCATTTAATAGAAGTGTTTCACATAAAATATATTTCCCAATCGTTTTTATTTAATTCCTGAGTTAATGAGTTTTTAAAAATAAATAGCAAATAGAGCAATTTCTAAAATATCAAATAAGAATGAATAAATGTATTATAAAATTATGAATGACACAAAATGTATTATGAAAGAATAACCGTATTGAGTTATTATCATTTAATCAATAATTAATAATTCAGTATTTTATAAATTAAATCTCAAACTTTATAAAGAGTTTTTTGAAATAAAATCCATTTTAAAAACTAAATGTTTCAATTATTTTGAAACTAAATTTTTTTGTATTACTAGTGTTTCCTAGAACATTCCTAGAGAGAAAAAAAACCCGTTAATTCACATGCTCAATATGTAAGAATGGTTTAGCTTATATAATTCAAGAAAGGATTAACTTATTCTTAATTAAATAATCACAATAAGTTATTAAACAACGTATCGATATTAATTAAAACCACAATAATAGTTAATTATCCAAAAGGTATTATAGCTTTAATTTATATAAAATACATCAATTAATTTCATTTCCTTAATGTTAGAATTGTTTTTAATATTGTTTCTTCAAAATTTCAATTCATAAGAAAACGAATGCATTTTGTAATTCAAGAAAGAAAACTTTTAAAAATAAAATAAAGCAGAAACGAATTAACATAATTTAATTGACATAAAATATATTTTCCAATTGTTTTTATTAAATTCCTGAATTTATGAGTTTCTAAAAATAAAATGAAATAAATAGCAATTTTTAAAATATCAAATAAGAAAGAATAAATGTATTATAAAATTATGAATTGTATCAATGTAGTATGAAAGAATAAATGATTTATAAAATTATTCAGTGAAAAATCGAGGAATTCAAATAAATATTCTAATTCGAATTGAAACCCCATTTTTAAAATATAATAACACGTTAAAAAATAATCCTTAAGATTATCATTTAATCAATAGTTTGTAATTCCGTATTTTAGAAATTAAATCAAACTATTTAAAAAAAAAAATTTAAAATAAAATTCATTTTAAAAATTAACGTTTCAGTTATTCGTATTCAAAAAAATGGCTGGTAATATAATCATTTTTTTTTCTCTACGTCTAGTGTTTACTAGAATAATTGCCTTTTTAATTCCAGAAAAATAGAGTCAATTCACTCGATTAGTCACTCGCTGATCTCTCCAGAATGTTCGTTCCGCAACTTGAACAGCAAAAACACGTTTTCGTCTGCCGAGAACATTCTACTCGTTTCTTTTCTGCTCTTTCACCGCTGTCAATCAACCCACGAACGCTGGTTGGAAGTTTCTGGAATCTTCCAGTATTTTCGAATCTAGATGGCAGCACGAGCAAGGTCAAGCGAGCTTACTAGGAGTTTCTCGATGTTTCTACCGTGGATTTAAATACCCGCTTGGAGGGAAGTGCCGGCAGACTCATATCGAGAAAAGTACTGTCTTAGCGAGATATTAGCTGCGATATTTCACTTGTGCTGACTGTTTTGATATCATTCTGCTACCCTGCTGATTTGAATTGTGAATCTACTTTTCTGTGAAAGTACTCTAATAGAATTCTACGGCGATTAGACTATTTTTGAAGGATTTTACGAGTGTAATTGACATTCAAATATTTTTCGAAAATGCCGAGTGGTAAAGCTCCTGCGATTGGCATCGACTTGGGTACGACCTATTCATGTGTCGGCGTGTTCCAGCATGGAAATGTCGAGATCATCGCCAACGATCAAGGTAACAGAACAACACCCAGCTATGTTGCCTTTACTGACACCGAGCGACTGATTGGAGATGCTGCAAAATCCCAAGTTGCCTTGAATCCTGAAAACAGCATCTTTGATGCCAAACGACTCATCGGCAGAAAGTTTGATGATCCTAAAATCCAGCAAGACATGAAACACTGGCCTTTTAAAGTCACCAACCATGGAGGCAAGCCAAAAATTCGTGTTGAATTTAAAGGTGAGCAGAAACTTTTCAATCCCGAAGAAATTAGTGCAATGGTGTTGACCAAAATGAAAGAGACTGCAGAGATGTACCTTGGTGAAAAAGTTACTGATGCTGTCGTCACTGTGCCAGCTTACTTCAATGACTCTCAAAGACAGGCTACGAAAGATGCTGGCAGAATTGCTGGATTGAATGTTCTGAGGATCATCAATGAGCCAACAGCTGCTGCATTAGCATATGGACTGGATAAAAATCTGAAAGGAGAAAAGAATGTTCTCATCTTTGATCTCGGAGGTGGAACTTTTGATGTTTCAATCTTAACCATTGACGAAGGTTCACTGTTTGAAGTCAGATCAACAGCTGGTGATACTCATCTGGGTGGAGAAGATTTTGATAACAGACTGGTGGCTCACTTTGTTGAAGAATTCAAACGTAAACATAAAAAGGATCTCAAATCCAACCCCAGATCTTTAAGAAGACTCAGAACTGCCTGTGAAAGAGCAAAACGTACTTTATCCAGTAGTTCGGAAGCAAGCATTGAAATTGATGCCCTTTTTGAAGGAATAGATTTTTATTCCAAGATCACCAGAGCAAGATTTGAAGAATTGTGCATTGATCTCTTCCGCTCTACTTTGGAACCTGTAGAAAGGGCTCTAAATGATGCGAAACTAGACAAGAGAAGCATTCACGATGTAGTTTTGGTTGGAGGATCGACGCGAATTCCTAAGATACAGAAAATGCTACGTGACTTCTTTAATGGAAAAGAACTTTGTATGTCTATTAATCCAGATGAAGCTGTGGCATATGGTGCAGCAGTACAAGCTGCAGTGCTGACAGGTAATACAGATGAGAAGATCAAAGATGTCCTGCTTGTGGATGTTGCTCCTCTGTCCCTTGGCATCCAGACTGCTGGTGGTGTAATGACCAAAATTATCGAAAGAAATTCCAGAATCCCATGCAAGACATCCCAGACATTCACCACCTATTCTGATAATCAACCTGGTGTTGACATCCAAGTTTATGAGGGTGAAAGAGCAATGACAAAGGACAATCATTTACTGGGAAGATTTGAGCTATCTGGAATTCCACCTGCACCAAGAGGTGTACCTAAAATTGAGGTGACATTTGACATGGATGCCAATGGAATCCTTAATGTATCAGCAATGGACAAAAGTTCTGGCAAATCTCAAAGCATCACCATTACCAACGACAAGGGACGACTGTCCAAAGAAGAAATCGAGAGAATGCTGAATGAAGCCAAACAATATGAAAAGCAAGATGCTGAACAAAGAGAAAAAGTTGCTGCTAGAAATAATCTGGAAAGCTATGTGTACTCAGTCAAACAAGCTGCTGATTCTGCATCAGATGACAAATTAAGTTCTGCGGATAAGACCAAAGTGAAAGAGGCATGTGATAATGCAATCAGCTGGTTGGATAACAACACCCTGGCCGAGAAAGATGAAATTGAACATAAACTCAAGGAAGTGCAATCTGAGCTAGGCCCACTCATGACAAAAATGCATCAAGCAGGAGGTAATTCTAATCCTGGTCAACAATCCGGCACAAAATCTGGCCCTACAATTGAAGAAGTTGATTAGAACTGTAAAAATGAACTATTGACTTTCATTAAATTATTTTGTATATAATATGTAAATACCAGTGACTTGTAATTGTCACCCTTTATTGTGAGTATGTGCCTTATTTGTCTATTATTTAATGTTTTAGAATTAATATTTATAAATGGATGAAGCAACATACAATGTTTAAATAAAGATGTTTTTTAATTTTTATTACTGTAGTTTGTGTCAATTTCTTTTTTAAAAAATTTTTATATTATCATAAAAAATATTAATGTTAGCCTAACTAAACCATCTTCAGAATTTTCTAAATAAATAGTTTAAATTATTGTTTGAAGATATATTTAAAAAAATAAAGTTTTATAATGAGTGGAGATAAAATTAGTTTTAACTAAAAATTCTTAAATGATTCAAAATGCTTATGACAAATTGAAAATTTTTGAAATAATAATAGTATATAAAACAATTAAGATTTAAATTGTACAATTATGAATTTGATTTCTGGAAATAAAATTAAAAAAAAAAACTCAAAATTTTAAATCCTTTAAAATATATTAAAACTGTTTAAATTAAATCTTTTTATAAGAATATATCTTATGAAATGCATATACAATAATAATCATTTACAGCTAGTAGTAACTAATAAATTCTAATTGTTCTTAAATCAGTATAAGAAAACTTTTATTTTTCTAGTAACAAATTAGACATTTAAAATTTAAGTTAGATATAATTTTGATATTAAAATATATTTAAAAAACTATAACAAAGCATTTTACTTATATAGAAGACACATGGAAATTTCCTTGTTACTCCGTATTATTTTGTTAAAAAATTAAAAATGAGATTATTGGTGTCTTAATTCTAAAAAATATATATTAAACATTTTAATTTAGAATAAATGAGATTTAATGGTCAATATATTTATAAAAATTCTGAGAAGTTAATGTTAAAAGTAATAATTGTGAATAGAAAGACATTTTCATTATTTTATTCACAATGTAATGTGAATTATAATATACATTATCATCATTTTCTTCTAGAATAAATGCCTTCTATTTATATATATAAGAAATGAAACTCTTACAAAAATCTTCCAAATTGTTTTTATGGAATGAAATTTAATAAAGATTAATTTCATTTCTCATTATTAAAGTGATTTAAAATATGAAACTTCTCAAATATTAACTTTGGTATCTGATTTGGCAAATTAACTATTTAAAATTTGTAATAAGTGCCAATTTCAAAAAAAAAAAAAACCTAACTAAATAGCTCTCTGTTGAAGAAAAACGAGGCTTTAAAAATATTAATTGCTAATACCAATATTTCAGGGGGAAATTTTATAGTTTTCCTTTGATTTCTGAAGTCAGAAAAATCTGTTGGGAAAACTACAAGTTTCCTAAATAAATTAGACATGATAATAATTTTATGTAATGAATTTTGGTAATTTTAGTTTATTAATTTTTGGCTTCTTTGTAAACTTGTTTTGAGGGAAACTTTGCTCACAAAGAAATTAAATTTGTTAACAGATAGAAGAAAAAAAGAAATGGTGTCTAACAGTCATACATATTTTACAATATTTTTTACGTATGAAATGCAATTTTAATACCTAAACATTTAAAACATTTATTTTAATAAAAATTACATCTTTCACTACATTTTTTGTTGATGATTTTATTAAAACAACAAAGAAATAGTTACAAGGAGTTTTCATTCAGACCAATATCACAGCAACTTTTTTTCTTTCAAGCATTAGAAAATAAAATAGAAATTGCTGGAAAAGATTTTTTAATATTCCCATAAACAACAATAATTATAGAAGGGGTTTAAAAGTTAATTAACTTACATTTTTTAACTATTTATTTTATCAACAATAATATAGTCGAAAGATAGAAAATCACCAATTTATAGCTTTATAATAATAACATTTTGAAAATAAAAAAATAAGTAGACAGCTAAGTTGAGCTGTTTGAATTATTTGACACATTGAGCTTGCAAATAATGAGGCACAAAATATAATTTAAGAAGTTTTTCTTGGAAATAATACTTAAGAAACCCTTTATTTTAATTCATTCTGTTGAAAGTATAAAAGTATTCAATTTTTAAGTCGAAGAAATTTTAAAGAAATTAAATTCATTAATTACAAAATATAATTTAAGAAGTTTTTCTTGGAAATAATACTTAAGAAACCCTTTATTTTAATTCATTCTGTTGAAAGTATAAAAGTATTCAATTTTTAAGTCGAAGAAATTTTAAAGAAATTAAATTCATTAATTTATGCTCTTGATATACCAAGAAATCTATTATATCGTTTCCCTACAATATTAAATTATGCAAATTGTTTAAAAGATGGAAAACACATTCAAATCAAATTTGTACCATACCTCATAATTTGGTAATTATGAAAATAAATTTACATTTTTACAAATCTACACAAATTAAAATATATCTGTAACAACAGAAATATATAAATATGTTTTTTTTTTTTTTTGCCTTTATTCAATTACTGTGTATAATATTGTAGACCAATAAAAGTTCAGTAGTTTGTAGAAATATCATTATTTATTAATGGTTCATCCCAAATTCAAAATTTTAATGGTTTTAGAATCGATTCAGTATCAATAAAAGAAATAAAACATGTAAATTAAAAATATATTTATAGATATTTAACAAATTATTTTTTTTTGTAAAAGGATTGATCTACAGCTAGAATTATAAAAAATTATCTATCACGATGGCTTCTGTCTCAAAATAAAACTATTATACTCAAATGACATGAAAATTTTTAAATATACAGAAGACAAGTCTAAAGAAAATATAACATAATGTATAATTTATACATAATGTATAATTCCATCTTTTACTTTTGTATATTTGACAATTGAATTTATCGCCAGCAATTTTCAATTGCTTCTTAGCTCTGGACAAGGAATGATTTAGACACTTTTTGACTCAAGCTTTTTGCTGACAAATTTAAAAGTAGCTACTTTGACAACAGATTTAACATTGTAAAAATAAATAATAATAAAAATTGGAATAAATAAAACATTCTCCAAAAATATTTTGTATTTAATATAATTGGCTGAAATTCTACAATGATCATTATTACAGCATCAAAACATTATGATACCACACATGTAGTCAAAATAAGATAATTAATTTGATGGCACTGTAATTCTGTATTTTATGAAGTCCCATTACTGCCCCATTTTTTGATTGGAAAAAGAGATAAAATTCTCCATTTCATGAAAAATATTTAACCACATCCTTTCCAATATATGATAAATTAAATTTAATAAACATGTTTAAACTTAGTACTATAAAGGTATTTTACTTATAAGCAATAAAGTGCTAATAATTCTAAACCTATTACAACACACTTATGAGAATACTTTTTGAAATAGTAACTATTAAAAATAGAAAATAAAGCTACAAAAAAATACCATAAAATTTTTGTACTTGCAAATCATTGAGAGTTGATTATACAATGTTATGTATTTCCTTCACTAAAGCCAATAAAACACAAAAATACTGAAATTTCATTAAAAAAAAAAAAATTATTTATATTTACTGTTCTCCTATTTTCCAAATTTACTTGCACTTTTATTTACATTTCCAAATTTGCTTGCATAAATTTATGCGCAGAGATGAATAAATCATAACAGCAATAACCTAACTTGTGTTATTTGCAAAAAAATTTGATTAAATTCTTTTTCCAAAATTATGGATTTTCCTAAGGCAAACCATTTTCATTTTTGGAATTGTTTTGCTGGCATTGTAGTTTTATTATTATTATTATTTTATTTAATGACATTTGATTTTCTTCTTTTTTTATATACTATCTTGCATTTCACAAACTAGGGCAGTATGATACTAGCAATGATTACAGTCAAGTATTAGCAATAATTAAATTGAGATAGGTATGAATGAGGAGCTAATTAGGTCAGTGATAATTACATGTGCCAATGCTAAAATATGTATCATAAGTTCAAAATCTGTACCTGAAAGTAAAAATATAATAAAAATAGTTCAGGACCATAAAGAGTATTAGTAAATCAAAAATAATAAGATATGTTCAATTCAACAACAGTTAATTATTTGATATAAAATTGTTAGCAAACTAAATTTCTTGAGTCATCTAAAAATTCAATCATTTATTTTAACAACTTGTTTTAAAAATTACAATCTGGAAAAAATATAAGCATTAACAGAAGGTAGAGGAATTAAATTTCGCTTGGTGATCCTATAATCTAGTTTATCCTCTACCGCTAATAAATTCTGGCAATTTACTGCATAAAAGCTTTTCAATATTTAATGAAAAGCTTTTCAATGTTTAATAAAAAACTTTATGCATTAAATTATAATATTTAACTCGATTTTCTCCAAAATTATTCAGAGGTGGGTCTTACCATAACCACTTACGGTCCTATTAATTAGGGTAGTTATCATCCTAGTCATGACCAAGAAATAATATAAATTTCAAACAAATCGGTTCAGTTCGTTCATATTTTGGAATCTGACGATAAATCGCTATTAACATCAAAGTGTTATGATTAATAATATCCATTAAATTCTTATTATTAGTCTTGTCGAACCATTAAACTTTGCTTATGTGAATTCAACAGGCATCATTTTTTTTTTCTGACATAATCAATGTGTTGCATTTGAAGTAAATCTACATAATAATTACAGATTTAGAGTAATAGTTGCGATTTATGCTCGGTAATGCTTTATCTCAATTTATCCAAATGCTGTACAATATTTAGAAAATTGATTTAAGCATAAAGTTTAATAACAGAGCCATTCCCTACTATTGATTATAATTTTAAAATTGCCGGTATAAAACTTACATAACGTAACCGCAGATAACAAATTTTAATTTCTAATGCTTAATAATTTTTATTAATTTGATTACTTTCAAATTCTAATATTACAAATTTGCGAGGAGAGGGAAGGCAATTTCCCCATTATTTTCTACAATTACGCACTTGATAAATTAAAAAAAATATATTATAGCAATTAAAAAATTAAAAATAGTGGAAAGTTTATTAAATGGCAAACGACTGTTCTCTTGAATGTTCTTTTTAAAGATGACACACTGCCATTTTATTTTGAAAGAGCTATCAAGTATTACAATTAATTCTATAAAACTTTTCCTAAAACACCTCTGAGCTACGACTAGTGTGTGAAGATAAATATTTATTTTAAGCATGAAGAAAGTAGAACTGTGGAAAATAGCTGTATTTTTACAAAACAAGACAAAACAGAAGAAAAATTTGTAAGCATTTTCCATGAAAGTCTGGGAAAATATTAATTCTATGAAACTGCTACCTAAAAACTCTCTGCCAAGATAGTTGACTAAAGTGAGAGTGAAGTGAATAATTCTTTTAAATATAAAAAACGTAGGAACTGTGAAAATGGAAGGAGAACATATTTTTACAAAATGGGGCATAATGCAAGAACAATAAACATATATATATATATAACAAAACAATAAACATATATATAATTATAATTAACAATCAATATGAAGAGTAAAGATAATTGGAAAAATATCTTTCCTCTTTATTTTAACACATTTTTACATGCATATTACCTACTTTCCAATTTTCACATTAATTGCATGATATTATTTTTAATATAATTATGCTATCGCACAATTGACCATTTTAATGCACTTCTTTACAATTCATAAATTTTTACCCACCTTTGAGCGAAATCTTGGTATGTTTAAGAAATTGGTTCCATTTTTCAATTCCTACTATTAGTTCACACTCTCCCTATATATATCTTGTTCACATTTTCAATCTTTCATAAAATACTTTTTATTCATCCACTCAAGTTCAAATACATTTTTTTTTAACTTGTAGTGGATGACACTGGATGTTAATACAGTTTTCTTAAATATGAATTCAGTAATTAAATTTAATTAATTAATTTTAATTTTTCTTTGATTTAAGTTGCATGTATCTAATAATAGATAGCGCGAGATGTAAGATGAAAATTTCAACTTTATTTGTCAAGGACTTTTTTTGCGATATAGTGAAAATAAATTAATAGTTTAAAAAAAAAAATAAGAAACACGCTTTTTTAGAGTTAATCAAACTAAAAAGTAAAAAATAATTGGTAGTATAAGAATAAAATGACTGACGAGAAAATGAATGTCACTGTTCTAAAAGCGTGGGTGCTCGATATCAATTGTTAAACTTTTTCTGCTAGTTTCCTTCGGAAATGAAACAGAGAAAATTTTAAATGTCATATCGAGCACTCCACGCTTTTAGAACAGTGACATTCATTTTCCTCGTCAGTCATTTTATTCTTATGTTAATAATTATTTTTTACTTTTCAGTTTGATTAACTCTAAAACCTGTTTCTTAGTTTTTTAAACTATTAATTTATTTTTTACTTTTTAGTTTGATTAACTCTAAAGGTGTGATTTTTAGTTTTTTTTAAACTATTAATTAATTTTTACTTTTTAGTTTGATTAACTCTAAAAAACTATTAATTTACGTTTTTTATTAACTCTAAAAGCATGTTTTTTAAACTATAATATTTAAATGAGGTGTAATTGTAATTGTGAGTAAAACAAAGGTTAAATGCGAATATGTCGAGCCAGCCAGGATTCGAACATGGAATCTTCTGATCCGTAGTCAGGCGCGTCATCCATTGTCCCACGTAGGTTTGAATGTCTTTACTGAATACTTTCATTCTACACGGGTTAAATTACTCTTCATAAGTTAAAATAAAATCTCTAATCCTGGCGATCTTAATCATGATGAGATAATAAACTTATCAAACTATTTTAGTGTCGTTGGTCCTTCATAAGTCTACAACGTTTAAATTAAATCTGATCGTTTAAAGTAGGGCGAAATCGAGCCCAAAGAGTCAGTTACAAACAAACATTCTGGCGAAACTAATAAAATATCGTATTAAAAGAATCAATTGTTTTCTTTCTGAAAGATGCCTGTAAATGTTTCTTTGCAGATTAAATAGTGTATACGAGGAGAAACAGATCTCCAGGGGAAAAAGTCAGTTACATACATACAAACAAACATACATACATACATACATACATACATACATACATACATACATACATACATACATACATACATACATACATACATACATACATACATACAAACATACATACATACATACATACAAACATACATACATACATACAAACATACATACATACATATAAACATACAAACATACAGGTGAAACTAATAAAAGCGTATTAAAAAAAGTAGGAATTGACTTAAAAAAATTTTTTTTTTTGTCTTACTTGTTGTAGTTCAATTCATATAAAATAAGTGCACACACTCAAAAAATGTAACACATCTCTTTTTTTTTTTCTTGTAAGATAATTTTTGCAAGATAAAATGTACAATTTAAATTTTTATATCCAATAAAAGTTAAATATTGTTTATTCTACAAACCTCAAATTTTATAGATATCAAATATTTAATATATATATTTTTTTAAATAAAAAAAGACTTAAAAATTGAAATTGTTAAAATTTTTAATATTTAGTTATTTTTAATATTAGTTCTATTAACAGCCGATGAAATTGATTTTGATTAATTACAATTTATGTGTATTTAAACGCAGTGCTTTTCGCCGCTTTATGTGAATTTTATTGAGTTATTAGAGAGTTTTTGCATAACGTTTTTATCGTCAGTTATTTTTTCTTCCTAGCGCGCATGCTCATAGGAGACATTGTACGTATTGCGCATGCGTATCTGTAATACTGCACTACTGAGCTATTCCTATGAGCATGCGCGCAAGGAAGAAAAATATCGTACGATAAAAACGTTATGCAAAAATTCTCTATTTTCTTCTGGACATCTGTATCGCAACTTCAGGATATTTACTTTATGTCATTTGAGAAATTATTTTTTGTTATTTAAGAAACAATTACAATAATTTAACAAATTAAAAAAATATAAATAGAATATAAAAATATTCCTTAATTTCTTTGCCTTTATAAAACTTGTTGATGAAAAAAAAAAAAATGGAGTGAAGAAAAACGTATTATCATAAAAGTAAAACAACATGTCATATGAAAAGATATGAAGCATACTTTTTTTTGTAAATAAAAATAGAGTAAAAAAAAAAAAAAAAAAAAAAAAAATGCAAATGTAATTTAATTTATGACTTAACAAAGTCTCATTTGAAAAAAAAAAAAAAAAAAATGTTTTATACAAGAGAAAAATTTTTTTGTACAAGTTTTTTTTAACTACTACTACTGCAATAATTGATTTCTATAATAATTGATTGCAATAATAATTTTTTAACTACTACTACTGCAATAATTGACTGCAATATTCGACATCAAACGATTATCATACATAAAATTGTTTGATTTATTTAGAAAGAAATAAAGATATGCTAGAAAACGGAGCTGTTTTTGTTCGTATAATGATAAACAAAATTTCAAACTTACTTAGAATACTCTGCCGAAAATCAACTATAAGGAATAAATTATCTGATTAAGCTTTTTTTTATTTTATTTTATTTATTTTCAATTGACCTGTTTTTTACAGTATTTGCTAAACATTAGTATTTTTGAAGAAAAAAATTACAGTTGTCTATAAAACAAGTAATATATATAAAAAAATTTTTAAAGTCAATTCCTACTTTTTTTTCACTATATTGCAGAAAATCCTTTATAAATAATTTTCATTCATTTTTTTTAAGTTTATCTGGCGCCATCTAGTGGTAGATATATGTAAGTTAAATCTAAAAAAAAAAAAAAAAAACTAAAATTAATTAATTAAATTTAATGGATGAATTAATATTTGAAAAAAAACTGGTAATACTGTATTAACATCAAGTGTCATCCACTACATGTTAAAACAAAATGTATTTAAACTTGAGTGGATGAATAAAAAGTATTTCATGAACGATTGAAAATCTGAACAAGATATATATTGGGAGAGTGTGAGCTAATAGAAGGAATTGAAAAATCTTGGTATTTATAATGCTCCATTCAAAGAAGCGAAAAGTATCTTACTCTTTTATAATAACATTAGTTAGCACTAAAAGACATTAATTTTAAAATTAAATTTAAATTAATTTTTTCAAAATGTTTTTTATAAATTTCTTTTACGGTGTATAAGGAAGAATCCTTTTTAACATCATTTAAAAAAATAATAAAAAAAATCGTTCTTTAAATCAGTTATTTTAATTTTATTTTTACTTGAAAAAAATAAAGTTAAATTCACTTTATAAAATCTCTTTGTGATCTCTTTTGACTTTATAAAAATCTCTTTGTGTACATGACTTAATAATTGAACGAATGTTTCGCTTTCAAAAATATCGTTTGCAGTTCTTTAAAATTATATATTTTTTAATTTTCTTCTTCTATTTTTAATATTTGTACATGATTTTAAACAAAAAAAAATTCAGATTTTTAGATAAATTAATATGGCGATTAATTTTCCATTAACAAGGAAATTTATATTACAGATTGTAAAGTTTCACTTTAATAAAATAATATGATAAAATAATTAAAAAAAAAGCTATTTCTAATTTTACAAATCTATTTTACATTGCTTAAATTGATACTTTTACTTTTTATATTCTTTTTTATTACAAATATTTTTTATTCGATATTTGATACTTTTTAATCGATATTTATTTACATTTTGAATAATATATTTATTAAACATATGAAGGATGCTATTTTTTTGTTGTTAAACAACAAGTATTGTTTATGTTTTTCGTTTTAAATATTTTTTTTGCAAATTTATATAATGCTACTGCTTGATATATTTTATTTTTAAGTAGAAAAGTTACATTTATTATCATAATTTCGTTCTCATTTAGAATTTTTATGTTACTTAGTTACCACCAGAGAGCAGCACTAATTTCAAATCAAAACTTTTTTAATATATATACACTTTCTTTCACTAGGTGGCAGCACGAATTTTTTGATGAAATTTTATGTTGCGATTTTTTATTACAGAGGATGTTCAGACATGTTTGTTATGAATGATTGATGATACGATTTTAATGACATTATTGTGATATTCTCCATAAATTAAACGAGTTTAAAAAAAAAGCGTTATTTTATTTTGTAATATTTGTAGTATAAATAAAAAAAATGTTCTGTTTTTTTTTTTTTTTTTTTTTTTTTAATGAAATTTGTTTTTAATGAAAATTGGAAAAAAAAAAAAAAAAAAAAAAAAAAAAAAATATATATATATAAATATATATATATATATATATATATATATAACTGCTCAACCGATGTATAGATTACCCACAAAATATAGAATTATTTGTACACAACACATAACAGCAATCTTAAAAAAATAAACTATAAAATACCAAAAGATTTCATTTTGTTGAAAAATCCCATTTTCACTGTAAATTAAATTGTCTAGAACAATTTTACATTATTTAATTACTTAATGATATAATTATTAGCTCGTAAAACAAATTTAAGTAAATATTATGTATAAAAAGCCGTTAAATAAATTTTACAAAAATAGCCTATAAGAATAACTGAAAGTCCTCCAGGATACGAAAAACCTCACTTCTCAAAACAATACCAATTATTTCATGTATAAGTAAAATCTGAATGGCTCATTAGTTCGAATAGAGTTTAGTTGTCGTCTGCATCGTTAAAATTATTCCTTCCTTTAATATGTCGTGGAAAAAATAATTTACATATCGGAAGTTCTATTTTTGCTACTAACGAGAAGAGAAATGGTTTTATTGGATTATCAAAAATATATGTGAAAAACCTGATTTTAATATTTCTTCTAATAAAATAAGTGACATAATCAATTAAAAGATTATTATGATTATATTATTATTTCAAGAAAAGGGACTTCTAATATTACATTTGAGTAGAAAAAAAGAGTAAAAATATCCATACTCAACAAAGGTGAGGTTACATTTTATTTTATCTAAAGTTTCATCTTATATTTTAAATAATAATCCCCCCCCGAAAAAAAAAAATCAATAAAAAAAAAAAAAAACAGCTATCGTAACTATAGAAATTGTAAACATTTTAAAATCTGATTGCTAGCTAATGAAAACAAACAAAAAACACGAAGTTCACTGGCTAACTCCACAAAGCACGTTTCCAAGTTTAAAACAATGTGTAAATTGTTGTACGAAAATTATTTGGCAGATGAAAAATGAAAGTATATAATTACAATTGATGAGGCTTGGATATATTTTTCTGGTTGCAATGCAAAAAGATTTCAGTAATACACTCATGTCCATAAATTAAGGATAATTCAGAATCACACAGAAATTGGCAAAGAAGTAAAATTGTTCACAAGCGCTTAAAAAGCCTTTCAGTGCAATAACCGCATAGTTATGGCACAAAGGAAGCATTTGGAGGATTTTTACTAGGTAGAATTATCGGACGATTGGAATGTGGACGTACCCGGCTGGAAGTATCCGAGGAACTTGGAATCGACCAGAGTGTCATCTCCAGGCTTTGGCAGCGATTCCCAGATGATGGTAATGTGAGTAGATGTTACAGCACAGGTCGCCCCCGAGTTACAATGCCGAATGAGGACCGGTATTTAGCAGTTACTGCCAAAAGAAACAGACGGAGCACAGCATCAGACCTGTCTCGTCAGCTCTCTTCAGCTGCCGGTACGACAGTTTCAAGGCAGACTGAGTACAGACGCTTGGGGCACATTGGTCTATATTCTCGTAGGCCTGTCAGATGTGTTCCACTTACCGCAACTCACTGTCGCCTGCGATTAACCTGGAGTAGAGAGCATGCATTGTGGACACCGCAACAGTGGTCTTGTGTGATGTTTTCGACGAGTCCAGGTTTAGTTTGCAGTCTGATTCCCGCCGGACTTTCATATGGAGAGCGGCAGGTACCCGTTACCACCAAGAGAACACCATTGAACGACACCGTTACGGTGGTGCAGGATGGCTCATTTGGGGAGGAATTATTCTTAGTTCCAGAACTGACCTGCATGTTCAGAGTGTAACGATGACAGGCCACATCTATCGGGATGTCATTCTGGAACAACATGTACGTTTGTTTCGGGGCGCCATGGGTGCTGAATTTCAGTTTATGGATGACAACGCCCGTCCTCACCGTGCAAACATTGTAGACGAATGCCTTCAATTGGAGGATATCACCCGTATGGATTGACCAGCATACTCACCGGACTTGAATCCAATAGAGCATGTGTGAGATATGCTAGGCCGACGAATTGCAGCCCGTCAACCCCGTCCCACCTGTCAACCGGAACTTCGGAGGGTATGGCTTGATGAGTGGTGTAATATTCCCCAAGATCAGATTGATAATTTGACACTCAGCATGCCTGGGCGTTGTAAGGCCCGTATCGCATCGTCCGGGAGACATACTCCATATTAACCATCATACTAATGTTATACTATTTTTTGTGAATAGGTTCTTTTTTTGAAATTTGCTCCAGGGAGTAAAAATCGCAATTTTTATTAATTATGTCAAACGTATAGCATCTTTTGCTCTTTACCTTTTGTTTAATAAATAGACTTTACAAATAAGTCAAATTTGTTTTGCTTCTGTCTCTTTCTTTGCCTGAACTTCATTATCCTTAATTTATGGACATGAGTGTAGTTGTATAGTTGGTAGTTGAGATATGTATATTCGAATGTATTGCAGATTAATGTTTAAACATTAAAATTTCAAAAATATAAATTTAATAAAAATACAAAGACATTTAAATAAAATTCCAGTTAAAATAAGATCTTAATAAGCGGAAATATAAGATATTGAATATAAGACTGTATGTTGTGTCTAATCCTCAATGTCCTGCAGTGCTGGACGGACACCCCATGAGTAGTCTACTCAAGTAGGGAGGGAATGGGGGCAGCTTCTGTTCTGATGGAGCACCCATTGGTAGAAGTTTGAGTTGGCTGCGTGTCTCTAAAGAAGGAGGGCAATGTCTTCCGGGAGGACTTTTAGAGGAACTACCACGCATTTGAGTGTCATATGGTGTAAAGCAAGGAAAATTCTAAGAGGTAGTCCGACTCATGAGGCAAGAGGCTGAACATCACAAACGCCGTCGTGTCTCTTCGTTTTTTAAACAGTGTCTACAACAAAATCATCAGCGGATGGGACCTCAGCATTTATGCTCACCAGCAGAGTACTTTACAACTGAGCCACGACTCGGGCAGATGGGGGGGCAAAAGTAAAAAGATAGAGTATCACCAAATTAAGAGATTAAAAAGTTATCATTTTTAAACTGAATTAAGTTTTCAAGAATAATCATAATAATCCCGCATTTGCGTATCGTATGGGAGAAAACCCGTATATTTTATATATTCACGCATTTCATATTTCTCCCACTTTTTTAAATTGAAATATTCCTGATATTCTCATCTATTTTTGTAAAATTTTCCTCATTGTTCAGCTTCTGTACCACCAAAAGTTCTGTGCAACGGTCCTCTTTTAGAACACATCAATGCAAGTCAAGAATATATTCTGAGTCAGGGCTGAGAGCATTAATATGCTCTAAAAGAGGACTGTTGTACAGCAAAAATCAAAGGGTCCGGATTCTATATAGGATCATTTAAGATATCGCATTATCTTACGAATGAGCAATAAATTGGATCATTGACAGTCTTATGGCCAAAATACCTCTTTTTTAAAATTTACTTGCTTGTTATAGAAATGAGTCAGTTTAAATTAAGAAATCTTAGCGTGTGTGGGATGATTATTAGATTGACATTTTAGGGGCCAAATGTCCGATTGATTAGTGCTCTGGCGTTCGGTATCGCAGGCTTTGTATTCGAATTCCGGCTGTGCCATGAATGCTTGTAGTGGCTCGGAATCCACTTTAAAGCGTAGGTTCCGGTCTCATATGACTGTAGAACGTCGCAAAGTCCAATCAGACGTCTTCTCACACACATCATTACCAAACTGTAAAGGGGCCACTCAGCTCTAGGCACAGTGATGGGGTGTAGTGTAGTTGTAGTATGCAGAACAGAAGGTCTTGGCCCACATGAGGCTGTCATGCCACTGAAGAAGGGTGCCACTTTTCTTTTTTATTAGAAATAATATTGCACATGAAAAACTGCTACTTTGCGAAGAAAGCATAATCAAAAAATTGATCGCAAGTGCTAAGCCCTTTCTGGCTGACATTATGCACAAAACGGAAAGGGCCTGAATGGCGGAGTATGCAACGCTCTGTCTCACGATGCCATAGGTTTTTGTTCGAGTCGGCGGTGCCATGGATCTGTGTAGAGGTTCGAAGTCCACTTAAACCGTAGGTCCTGGTCTCATATGACTGTAAGAGCGTCACGGAGCCAAATCAGACTTCTACCTACGGATGCTCCATCATAACAAAAGCTGCCTCTTTCCCCTCCATCCATGAGTAGATTACTCATGAGATGATAGTCGCGCACTGAGTTTTGAGGGTTTTAAGTTATGAATAAGATATTTGAGGTTTATGAGTCATATATTATTCATCATGATCGAGATCAATGAAAGATTGTAAGTTAAGAACATGTTCTGAGTCATGGTGGAGAGAATTGATGTGTCCTAAGTCAGGACTGTTTCCCAGCAAAATATTTACGGGGTTTGAATTCTATCTAGGACCATTTAAAATATCTGATTATCTTAAGATTTAGCAATTAATTGAATCCATTGACAGTCTTAAATCATAAGCATTATCATTACAGTTTTACAGCATTTTTTAAAAATTTACCAGCATGTAATACAAATGAGTCAGTTTAAATGAAGAGGACCTCAAATATTACAATGTGTAGAATGACACTTTAGGGGGCTGATGTCCGAGTGACTAACACTTTAGCGCTTAGTTCCCCAGGTTTCCGGTTCGAGTTTCCGCAGTGTCATGGATGCTTGTAATGGCTCGGCATCCATATGTCCCGGTCTAATATGATTGTTGGACTTAGTTCTGATAACCCTATCACTTAAAAAGAAAAGAAAGGCAGAATTCTACAATTCTCTTGGCCCACATAGGGCTGTTACAGCATTAAAGAAGGGTGGCAATTTTATTTTTATTAGAAATAATACTGAAACACTGATTCTTAATGAAGCTGAAAATAAAATCAAGAAACTAGAAAAGTAAGTGATAAGCCCTTTCTGGTTCGCATTGTATACAAAAACAGGAAAGCTACAGAAATGCAATGTTTACCTCACCCCCCCTAAAGAAAAACTAAAATGCAAAATGTTACAAAAGACCAGCTCTTCTATTAAAGTCTTTCAGCCCCAAACGTGTCTGTTTAGGGTAATGAAATATAATTGTCGCCCTCACTATTATTAGTATTTTTTCTTCTCCTTCTCTTCTTCCCATCTAACATTTTATTCCACTTATTGACGGAAGTAAAAACCGAATTCGTCTTTAAACAGAGGGAACCGAGAAAACGAAATGGAAGTAATCAGAAATGCGAAAAAAAAAGAAGCAGACATTCGAGTTATAAGTAATAACGTTAGAAATAATCAGAAGAAGGAAAATTTTATTAGAGGGTAATTCGATTTGTTCTAGAACGTTTCTACGAGTTTTGAATTTTCCGAAAAAGGCTGCCCATTTTGCCTTTTCGTTTGCGTTTTATTTTTGTTGATGTCTCGATTTTGGGTTTTGGGAAATTCCTTTGCAGAACTTTTCATGCTAGTTCTTTACTTGTCTCATTTCTTCGAATTCGAATTCTTTGTTCGGCCAAAGAGGTTTGGTTTTTTTTCTTTTCGGTTTGGAGACAAAGGTCTCTGAGGTTTGGGGTAATTCTCTAAGCTAAAGGTCTTTCAAAGGTATGGAGACAAAAGTCTATTGACCCTGAACATGTCTGTTAAAAATAATTAGCTTTTTGGCTTCGAATTCCACAAAATTGACTTTTCTTTTGTAGCAAATTAATGATCCAATGCCTTTCAATTGTTTTTTAAAATAAGTAAATGGATTTTACTATGAATTAATTTCGTTTTCTTATTATTTAGAACAGGGGTGGCCAACCGACAGCCAGCCTTGAATATTTATCACATTTTTACAAAATATATATTTTTTTATAATGGCCAAAGTAGTGAAAACCAATGTATTAAAAAATACATTATGTGTGCATGTATATATTCAAATTTAACTGTTGAAATGATGAGAAAAATGAACTTTGATTTTAAAATAATATTCTTGCGCATATATGATAGATATTGCCTGTTTTATTTATGAGTTTACAGTTATGAGTTCGCAGAATAATTAAATTTATTCTGTGGACTCATGATACTGCACATCTTGTAACATCTAATATAACAAGTTCTATGTTTCCCTTTAAATGACCTCAGTGACGCAGTGATCATCCATAGATACGCACAGTTGATTGTTATCAGAACAAACCAGACTCTTAGTTCAAGGTGTTAGCGCTTTTCATTCAACTTACATCTTTTACATCTTTTTTTTAATGAAATTGACCAAACACAAAAACACGCTCAAACTTAACGGACGCTAACCTGCAACACCCATTACGATAAGCAAATACCCAAATTGAGATCGATTTCAAAAGCTAAGTGAAAGAGTGGAGAAGCACATATCTCACTAGTAAAATAATAATAAATTTAATAAAATAAATTAATTTAGTAATAATAATAATAATAATAATAATAATTTAATAATAATAATATAAATTTTTTTATTTCGTTTATATTTATATATTTTTCATGTTTCGTTTTTAGTGTTATATATTTACAACGTGTGTTTTGTATCATTATTTTGTATTATTATATCATCTATGATTACATGCAAGAATAATAGTAAACCCAAAAATAATTACTCATTACGTTTCAATTTTTCACTCCAAAAAATGTCTAAATCTAATATCGGGATATATAACTTTATATGCCGCCCGCGGAGTTATGATGCATTTTCAAAGCAGCCCGCAAGATCATTTGGGTTGGCCACTCCTGATTTTGAATTTTTAATTTCCTTTCTGTATAAAATTATTGAAAGTTTGCGTTATTTTAACGAAGTAAAAATTTTAATTTTGATTTTTTTTCCTCTCCGATTTTGGATTTTTTGGAAAATGAGATTATTATTACTTTACAAAGATACTTACTTTAATAATAAAGTCTCTTAAATACTAAAGTAGTACTTTATAATAAGATTAGAGATTTATTACTTTACAAATTTTAATTCTCCCTAAAAGTAACAGATGTTTTGAAACTGAAAATAGTCTCCCTCTACCTACGAGGTATATATTTTGAAATATTTCATTTATAATTTGAGCATTGTTTTTTTCATAATTCAATAAATAAAAATTTATGTTTTTAAAATAAATTCCTGGGGGGATTCCTTTTGCAGAACTTTTCGTGTTAGTCCTTTACTTGCCTGCTCTCTGAGAATTGAATTCAGTAATTTATTCGGTAAAAGAGGTTTCTCGTTTTCTTTTCTTTTGGTTTGGAGACAAAGGTCTCTGAGGTTTGGGGTAATTCTGTAAGCTAAAGGTTTTTCAAAGGTTTGGAAACAAAAGTCTATTGACTCCGAACGTGTGTGTTAAAAACAATTTTTTATACAAAAAATTGATTGTTCCAAAAAATTGACTTTTCTTTGTAGTGAATTAATTATCCAACGTATTTTCTTTTTTAAATAAGTAAATGGATTTTACTATGAATTAATTCCTTAACGTCAGCATGTGTAGGGTGACACTTTTAGGACCCGATGGCCCAGTGGCTAGTGCTCTGGTTTGGTTTGTCGCTCTAAGGTCATCTTGTGCACACATTGGGCTAAACAGACCGGGACCTACAGTTTAACGTCTAGTGCACTGGAGCTCAGTACTATAGATTTCGAATCCACTTTTTAACCGTAGATGCCGGTGTAGTATGAATGTTGGGCGTAGGGCTGACAACCCTACCACTTATAAAGAAACCATCTCATGTCTCAAATTTTGTCAGTAGGCAGACGGCTTTGGTCCACCATGGGCTGTAGTGAAGGGGTGTTAGCTAGTGGAATACAATTTGTCATCTTTTGACTCAATTCTGATAGATGCATCAGTTGTTTCAATTTTGTTTGGTTCCCAAAAGAGATCGATTTAAAGATTTACTTATTATCAGTGTTCCATGGGGGCCATGAAGAAGGGTGGCACATTTTTTTTTATTAGAAATAATACAGCACATCGAAGAACAGCTTCTTAGTGAGGCTGAGAAGAGAATAAAGAAACCAAAATCTCTAAATCCTGTCTGGTTCGCCTTATGTACAAAAAGGGAAGTGCCTGAATAGCCGAGTATCTGGCGCTCGGTGACAAAGATTTCGAGTCCCAGTGGTTCCAGGGATGTTTGTAGTGGTTCGGAGTCCCGGTCCCGGGTCCCGTAGGTCCCAGTCTCATGACTAAGAGCGTCACGGAGCCACGTCAGAGTTCAAACTACAGATGCTCCATCATAACAGAGGCTGCCCCCTTTCGCTCCATTCCATGAGTTATCTACTCATGGAAGGAGGGTGGGTCTCCAGTGGATTCTCCAGTGACATCCCATCAGTAATCTACTCATGGTCCGTTCCGCACTGTAGGACATTGAGGATTAGTCACACAACACAAAAACGGAAAACAACAGAAATGCAATATTTTCCTCACCCCCGAAGGGCCTGAATGGCCGAGTGGCTAGCGCTCTGGCGCTCTGTACCACAGGTTTCGGGTTTGAGTCCCGGCAGTGTCATGGATGTTTGTAGTGGTTCGGAATCCACTTTAAACTGTAGGTCCCGGTCTAATAGATCGTAGAGCGTTGCGGGGGCATTGTTACTCCGCGTCCGTGGCTTATTTTCAAGTTACACGCGCCCCCTGGGTAATGTAAAGTGAGTACGTTTGTGCAGCGCTTGCTTTAAGGCATCCAAGACCAAGCCGTTCAAGTGTTTGCCAGCCGCATTAGAAAAAAAAAAAAAAAAAAAAACCTCACCCCGAACGAAAAACCAAAATGCAAATGTTACAAAAGACCAGCTCTTCTATTAAAGTCTTTCAGCCCCAAACGTGTCTGTTTAGGGTAATGAAATATAATTGTCGCTCGCACTATTATTATTATTTATTTTCTCTTCCTTCTCTTCTTCCTATCCAACATTTTATTCCACTTATTGAAGGAAGTAAAAACCGAATTCGTCTTTAAACAGAGGGAACCGAGAAAAACGAAATGGAAGTAATCAGAAATTCGAACAAAAAAAAGCAGACATTCGTGTTATAAGTAATAACGTTAGAATTAATCAGAAAAGGAAAATCGAATTAGAGGGTAATTCGATTTGTTCCAGAACGTTTCTACGAGTTTAGAATTTTACGAAAAGGCTGCCCATTTTGCCTTTTTTTTTGCATTTTATTTTTGTTGATATCTTGATTTTGGGTTTTGAGGGAAATTCTTTTTTGCGGAACTTTTCGTGCTAGTTCTTTACTTGTTTGATCTCTTCCACCCGAATTCTTCGTTCGGTAAAAGTGGTTAGGGTTTTTTCGTTTGGTTTGGAGACAAAGGTCTTTGAGGTTTGTGGGGTTACAATCTCGGCGGTGCCATGGATTCTTATAGTAGTTCGGAATCTACTTTAAGACGTAGGTCCCGGTCTCATATGACTGTAGAGCATCAGAGAACCCAGTCAGACTTTTCACCCACATCATTCCTAAACTGTAAAGGGGCAACTCAGCTCTAGGAAGAGTGATGTGTTGTGGTGTAGTAGTAATAGTAGATAGAAGGTCTTGGACCAAATGGGGTTGTCGAGCCACTGAAGAAGGGTGAAGCTTTCCTTTTTAGTAGAAATAATATTGCACGTCGAAAAATGCTTCTTAGTGAATCTGAAAGTGAATTAGGAAACTAGATTGTAAATGCTAAGCCCTACTGGCTCGCATTATTTACAAAAACGGAACGGGCCAGAATGGCCGAGTATCCAACGCTATGGCGCTCGATGTTACAGGCTTCGGGTTCGAGTACCGATCTCCTATGACTGTAAAAGCTCATGAGGTCAAGCATCTTACCTCGTGAGTCAAACTATCTGGTGGGAGTTTTCTAGGTTTTATCCCATACGATGCGCAAATGCGGTGTAGTTACCCCTATAAGTTCTCCCGGAAAGCCATTGCCCTTCTCCTTTAGTGACCCATGGAGCCAAGTCAGACTTCTACCTATGCATGATCCATCATAACAGAAGGTACCCCCTTTCCATCCATCCATGAGTTACTCATTGGGATGTCCGGACCATACTGTAGTACACTAAGGATTAGTCACACAACAAAAACGGAAAACAACAGAAATGCAATATTTACCTCACCCCTAAAGAAAAAAAAAAACTAAAATGCAAAATGTTACAAAAGACCAGCTCTTATATTAAAGTCTTTCAGCCCCAAACGTGTCTGTTTAGGGTAATGAAATATAATTGTCGCCCTCACTATTATTAGTATTTTTTCTTCTCCTTCTCTTCTTCCCATCTAAGATTTTATTCCACTTATTGACGGAAGTAAAAACCGAATTCGTCTTTAAACAGAGGGAACCGAGAAAAACGAAATGGAAGTAATCAGAAATGCGAAAAAAAAAAAGAAGCAGACATTCGAGTTATAAGTAACGTTAGAAATAATCAGAAGAAGGAAAATTGAATTAGAGGGTAATTCGATTTGTTCTAGAACGTTTCGACGAGTTTTGAATTTTTCGAAAAGACTGCCCATTTTGCCTTTTATTTGTGTTTTATTTTTTGTTGATGTCTCGATTTTGGGTTTTGGGGGAAATTCCTTTTTTGCGGATTTTTTTCGTGTTAGTCCTTTATTTGTGTGATATCTTCGAATTCGAATTCTTTGTTCGGTAAAAGATGTTTGGATTTTTTTCTTTTGGTTTGGAGACAAAGGTCTCTGAGGTTTTTGGGGGTAACTGAGGTAATTCACTAAGTTTAAGGTCTGTCAAAGATTTGGTGACAAAAGTTTATTAACTCCGTACGTGTCTGTTAAAAACAGCCCACCTTTTGACTTCGAATTCCACAAAATTGACTTTTCTTTTGTATGGTACAATGTATTTACGTTGGTTTTTAAATAAGTAAATGGATTTTACTATGCATTAATTTAGATTTCTAATTATTTTGGGCAGGCCCACGGCCCGTCTGGAATATTTTTGCGGCTCTTGAGATTTATCAAACTTTTACAAAATATATTTATTTTATAATGGCCAAAGTAGTGAAAACCAATGCATTAAAACAATACATTGTATTTAATTCGATTTTGGGGGAAATTCCTTTTTGCAGAACTTTTCGTGTTAGTCCTTTACTTGTCTGATCTCTTCGAATTCGAATTCTTTTTTTCGGTAAAAAAGAGGTTTGGTTTTATTTCCTTTTGGTTTGGAGACAAAGGTCTCTGAGGTTTGTGGGGGTAACTAAGGTAATTCTCTGAGCTAAAGGTCTTTCAAAGATTTGGAGACAAAAAAGTCTATTGACTCCGAAAGTGTCTGTAGAAAACAATCAACTTTTGACTTCGAATTCCACAAAAAATTGATTTTTCTTTGTAGCAAATTAAGGATCCAACGCATTTCCCTTGTTTTGGAAATACTACTATGTCCAAAAAGTAAGACCTATCTTCAATTTAAAATGCCCGAGGCTAATGGAATTTCAGTTGTTTTTCCTTTTAGGTTACTGGCATTGTCCACAATAGTGTTTGAGTTACGCTTGGTTTTGTGAGATGCTAAAAGTGATTCCGGCGATTTTTGAAATGTCTGAATTTATTGAGCAAAGAACTTGCATTAAATTTTGTTCGGTTCTAAACATTCCTATATCGGACAGAAATGTTTAGAAGTGGTATAAACAGTTCAAAAAAAGGCAGAGAACGTGTTGAAGACGAAGAGCCCTCTGGCCAACCCTCAACCTCAACCGAAAGAAGCTCACGTCCAAAAAATTAAAGATTTGGTGCTTCCAAACAGTCGATTTGCAATTAGAGACTTTACTGATGATGTTGGAATTTCAAAATTTCATCTTAAAAAGATGTTTTGGGCCTCAAACGTGTCACATCTTGATTGATACCGAAAACCCTGAATGCGCCAGCTCACATTGCATCATTGATTCTTCGTGACTTTTTCGCCAAAAATGAAACCCATATAATTCCACAACCAACGTATTCACACCGTGCGACTTTTAGGCTATTCCAGACCGTTTTGAGTCAATTGAAGAGATTCAACGTGAATCGGCGCGGCCTTTGAAGGCTATCCCCTGCCAATGACTTTTTAGCATGCATTGAAGAAGATTGGAAGAAAAGTTTGCATAAGTGCATTGTGTCCGGAGGGGATTATTTTGAAGGCGATGAAATAAATTTGGAAGAATAAATAAAGAGTTTACGAAAAAAAAAAAAAAATTGGTCTTACTTTCTGAACACAGCAATAAGTAAATGGATTTTAACAGTAATTAATTTCTGTTTCTATTAATTTAGAATTTTTATTTCCCTTCTGTATAAAATTATTGAAAGTCTGAATTATTTTAACAGAGTAGAATTATATCAAGTATTTTTTTAATTTTGATTTTTTCCCCATAAAAAACTGTATTTTAGAAAAAAAAAAAAAAAAAAAAACTTTATTTAAAGCTTTTTTTATTGCTTTGGAAATTCTGATTTTTCCTAGAAGTAACACATGTTTTAAAAACTGAACATTGTCTCCCCTACATACGATGTATATTTTGCAATACTTCTTTCGGTTTGGAGAAGGGTCTCTGAGGTTTGTGGGGTAACTTAGGTAGTTCTCTAAGTTAAAGGTCTTTCAAAGATTTGGAGATAAAAGTCTATTGACTCCAAACTGTCAGCTGAAAACAATAAACTTTTGGACTTCGAATTCCACAAAATTGACTTTTCTTTTATAGCGAATTAACGATTGAATGCCTTTGTTTTTTAAATAAGTAAATGGATTTTACTATGAATGAATTCCTTTTTCGATTAATTTAGAATTTTTAATTTCCCTTCTGTATAAAATTATTGCAAGTCTGCATTATTTTAACAGAGTTGAATTTTATTATTATTTTTAATTTTGATTTTTTTCCGTCAAAACTGCATTTTATGAAAAAAAAAAATATACTGTTTTATTGCTTTAGAAATTTTAATTCTCCCTAAAAGTAACAGATGTTTTGAAACTGAAATTAGTCTCATCTATCTACGAGGTAAATTTTGCAATATTTCATTCATAATTTGCGCATTGTTTTTCGTAATACACCCAATAAAAATTTAATTTTTTTTAAAAAAATTAATCTTGAAACAAATTGGAAATTCTCATAAATTAATTTTTTTGAATTGAAACGATCTTAAATTCTTTAAACATTTAATAGAAATACATATGTTCAATAAGACATTAGATAAAATTAAACAATATCATTAGAGATATAAAAATAAATCAAATGGAGGTTTGTTTTTACATTATTAATTCTTCCATATCAACCTAAAATTTGTGATGCGATAATATCCCTTATCACATTATCATCATACCTTACCACATCCTCTTATCATCATCTCGTCATCATTCCCTTCTCATATTCATATCGCCTTATCTCTCCACATTCATTTCAAACCCTTTACCATCATCCCCTTATCATAACATCCTTTTTTCATCATTTCTTTATTGCATCAACCTTATATTAGACCTTCTTATCACATCGAATATTTTAGTCCTAGCAAAAATATATCCAGCTCTACTCATTCATGACTTAGTGGAAACTTATTCCTCTAATAGGCAAAAGTGTTCAGGTTAAAATGAAGCGTCCATTGCAGTAAATGCTTTAAGAAACCAAAATACTTGATGGCTATTCTAACAACATACTTGTTACAGATGACCCCCATGAGGCTGTTGCTCCAATGAAGAAGAAGAAGGTTATCCACTTATATATGTGGGCAATGACGCAACTCGATTTATTAAGATAATACAGAATTTACATACAATTGTATAAATAACTATTCTTCCATTAATCTTGTTCCCATTCATTCAGAAAATCTTTATATCCAACCCAGTTCCAAATATGCTGCCAATAGCATATTGGTTTAATTTTGATTAGACGCCGAGATGAATCATCTGAAATCTTACATGAAATTATTAAATTTAAAATTATTTAGGATGCTTCATGTCTGAATTAAAAGCAAAACAAGATCGATTACACGCAATAATCCACTTTCATTTCAAGTTATTGGACTAGGAATTAAATAAAGTTGGAAGCAATTTCAACAGAATCCGAAATCTCATCTTCCCCGGCGCACACAGAATGGAAATTCGTTCCGATATTTTTCGAACTCACTGCCTTCCGCCCATTAATTTGCTGCCATCTTGCGGGTGCACCATGATGGGCCCTTCTATTTACCATCCGGATTAGAAAGGGCATACTTTATTTTAAACATATGCCGTTCGAAACCAGTCCCCGTTCATTTATGCCTAATGGCAGCTATTACGCTAAGCCTAATGTTTAGAATTCTTAATTCCGTTCCCCCATTTCGATAGTCTGCAATAGCCAGATCAATAACGAAAAGGAAACGGGAAGTTTTCAGCGTGGAGAGATAAAAGTGAAATATTACCATCACCAAGGATTAATGCTCGAAAGAAAAGAATCAACTCTTTTAAGATTTTAAAACAGAACAGCGAGTTTCGAAAACGGGGACAAATGAATGGTACTGAAACGTGCATTCGATTTATTTTGGAGAATGAAGTTGGGTTTGTTTTAATAGACTTGCAGAATTTTTTGAATTGGCGGGAAAATCTTTTTCAATTCCTTCTATTAGCTCACACTCTCCCTATATATAGCTTGTTAAAATTTTCAATCGTTAATAAAAAAATTTTTATTGATCCACTCAAGATCAAATACATTGTTTTTTTAACTTGTAGTGGATGACACTCGGCGTTAATACAGTTTTCTCAAATATTAATTCAGTAATTAAATTTAATTAATTAATTTTAGTTTTTTTTAGATTTAAGTTGCATGTATCTAATAATAGATGGCGCCAGGCAAAATTAAAAAAAAGAATGAAAATTATTTATAAAGGACTTTTTGCAATAGAGTGAAAAAAAGTAGAATTGGTTTAATTTTTTTTTTTTTTTTTTTATATTACTTGTTTTGTAAATATCTGTGATTTATATGGACACAATGTAAATTGTCTTTGTGAAACAAGAACTGTTCACAAATAAGATGTTTTTTTGTTTACGTAGGTTTGTAAGAGTTGTGAAAAATCTCATATTTATCTAATGTTAATTCTTAATTCCGTTGCCTTTTCGATAGTCTTTAATATCCAGACCCATAATGAGAAATTAGATTTTATATTATCTTATGTAAATGGTGAAATACTCAATAATAACGTAAACAGGATTAAAAGCATCGATGAATGAATGATAGTGAGGAATACTTTTAAGGGAAAGCACATTGATGTACATTCAATAAGGCATCATTTTCGTTAATGCAAAGAATACAAGGGTTGCAGCCAAAAATAATGGGATAGAGTGCCTTTAATAGCCCAAGCAGAGATCGTCCTAGCAAAAAAATTATCCAGCTCAATCATTCATGACTTAGTGGAAACTTATGCATCTAATAGACAAAAGTGTTCTGGTTAAAAATGAAGCGTCTATTGCAGTCACCGCTTTAAGAATCGAGAAGACTTGGTGGATATTGTAACAACATGCTTGCTGCAGATGTCCACCATGAGGCTGTTGCGCCAATGAAGAAGAAGAAGGAAATCCATTTATATATGTGGGCAATGCGCAACGCAGTTTTATTAAAATAATACAGAATTAACTGCATACAATTGTATAAATAACCTACCTTCAATTATCCTTGCTTTTATTTCCCAGTCTTTTCTCAGAAAATCTTTATATCCAATCCAGTTCCAAATCTACTGACAATAGCATATTGGTTTAATTTTTGATAACATGCCGAGATAAATCATCTGAAATCTCACATAAAATTACTAAATTTAATTTATTTCGGATGCTTCATGTCTGAATTAAAAGCAAACAAGATCGATTACACGCAATAATCCACTTTCATTTCAAGTTATTGGACTGGGAATTAAATAAAGTTGGGGAAGCAATTCCGAACGAATCCGAAATCTCATCTTCCCTGGCGCAAACAGAATGGAAGTTCGTTCCGATATTTTCGAACTCACTGCCTTCCGCCCATTAATTTGCTGCCATCTTGCGGGTTGCACCATGATGGGCCCTTCTATTTATCATCCGGATTAGAAAGGGCATACTTTATTTTAAACATATGCCGTTCGAAACCAGTCCCCACTGTTCATTTATGCCTAATGGCGGCCATTACGCTAAGCCTAATGTTTAGAATTCTTAATTCCGTTCCCCCTTTCGATAGTCTGCAATAGCCAGATCAATAACGAAAAGGAAACGGGAAGTTTTCAGCGTGGAGAGATAAAAGTGAAATATTGCCACCACCAAGGATTTATGCCCAAAGAAAGAAAAGAATAAACTATTTTAAGATTTTAAAACTGAACAGCGAGTTTCGAAAACTGGGACAAATGAATGCTCCTGAAACATGAATTCGATTTATTTGGGGAAATGAAGTGAGTTTTGTTTAATAGCCTTGCGGAATTTTTTGAATTGGCGGGAAAATTGTTTTTCAAATATGTGGGATTTATAGGGACACAATGTAAATTGTCTCTTTAGGCAACAAGATCTGTTCATAAATAAGATATTTTGCTTACATAAGTATGTAAGAATTCTGAAAAATCTCTAATTGATTTTGTGCTAATCTAAGTCAAATGTTTTCGTATGTAAATTCTTAATTCCGTTGCTTTTCGATAGTTTTTTAATATCCAGACCTATAATAAGAAATTAGGTTTTATATTATCTTATGTTTATGGAGGGAAGGTAAAATACGCAATACGCATGGGTGCGCAGAAGATCTACCTCCCCGTGGTACACGCAACACTTTTTAGTGGCTAAAATATCTGCAACTTGGCATTATTGCTAGATTAATGAACTCTGTTTCAGCATGTTTTGTTGTATTATTTTGTTGTTGTTGTATGTTTTTTTTTGTTGTTCTTTTTTTTGCTGTAACTGTTCATAATCTGCCATTGGGGAAAAAAAACAAAAACTTAAACATGTTTAAAAAGCATCGGTGAATATGATTGATAGTGACTGAATACTTGTCAAGGAGAGCACATTGATCTATCGCACATTGACGAGCACATTATCTGTCCAATAAGGACATCATTTTTGTTAGTGTAAAGAACACAAGGACTGCAGACGAAACAATGGGATAGAGTTCTTTTCACATATAGTAGGCGAAGCAGAGATTCTTTGTTCGGTAAAAGAGGTTTGGTTTTTCTTTTTGGTTTGGAGACAAAAGTCTCTGAGGTTTGTGGGGGTAAGTGAGTTAATTTTCTAAGCTAAAAGGTCTTTCAAAGGTTTGGAGACAAAAATCTATTGATTCTGAACGTGTCCGTTAAACAACAATCAATTTTTTAACTTCGAATTCCACAAAATTGACTTTTCTTTTGTAGAGAATTAATGATCCAATACATTTCCTTTTTTTTCAATTCCTTCTAATAGCTCACACGCTCCTATATATATATATATATATATATCTTGTTCAAATTTTTGATCGTTATTAAAATACTTTTATTCATCCACTCAAGTTCAAGTACATTTTTTTAAACTCGTAGTGGATGACACTGGATGTTAATACAATTTTTTCAAATATTAATTCAATAATTAAATTAAATTAATTAATTTTTAATATTTTAAATGGAGTTTTAGCAGTTAGTAATGAAATGAAATCAACAAGCAGTAGCTCAATCGTTAAAATGCAAAGATTTTAGTGTTTGTCATGTGAAGGTGAAGAATGCAGTTCAAATCTTGCGAACATCAATAATTATTTATGATGAATAACGATAAAAAGTAATTAAAATTAAATTTTTTTGTTGACCTAAGTAAGAATTAAGTTAAATTTTTTTTTATATTACTTGTTTTTTAAAATAAGTAAATAGATTTTACTATGAATTTCGATTTCTAATTATTTAGAACAGGGGTAGCCAAACCACGGTCCGCCTTGAACATTTTTCCGACCCGTGAGATTTATCATATTTTTACAAAATATATTTATATTATAATGCTGAAAGTAGTGAAAAACAATGTATTAAGAAAATACATTGGATTTAATTCGATTTTGGGTTTTGGAGGGATAATTCCTTTTTTGCAGAAATTTTCGTGTTAGTTCTTTACTTATCTGATCGTTTCGAATTCGAATTCTTTGTTCGGTAAAAGAGGTTTTTTTTTTCTTCTTTTGGTTTGGAGACAAAGGTCTCTTAGGTTTGTGGGGTAAGTGAGCTAATTTTCTAAGCTAAAGGTCTTTCAAAGGTTTGGAGACAAAAATCTATTGATTCTGAACGTGTCTGTTAAACAACAATCAATTTTTTAACTTCGAATTTCACAAAATTGACTTTTCTTTTGTAGTGAATTAGTAATCCAATACATTTTTTTTTTTTAAATAAGTAAACAGTTATTACTATGAATTAATTCTTTAAAGACAGATGTGCAGGGTGACACTTTTGGGGCCCGATGGCCCAGTGACTAGTGCTCTGAAGCTCAGTGCTATAGGTTTCGGAATCCACTTTAAATCGTAGATCTCGGTCTAATGTGAATGTTGGTCGTAGGCTGACAACCCTACCCCTTATAAAAAACACATCTCATGTCTCAAAATTTGCCAGTAGGCAGACGGCCTTGGTTCACCATGGACTATAGTGCCGGGGAGTTTGCTAGTGGGATACAATTTGTCCCCTTTTGACTCAATTCTCATAGATACATCAGTTGTTTCAATTTTGTTTGATTCATACGAAGAGATCAAGTTTAAAGGTTTACTTATTATCAGTGGGCCAGGGGCCATGTAGAAGGGTGACACTTTTCTTTTTATTAGAAATAAAACAGTACATCAAAGAACTGCTTCTTAGTGAAGCTGAGAACAGAATAAAGAAACTAGAATCGTAAGTGCTAAACCCTTTTTGGCTCGCCTTATGTACAAAAAAAAAAGGAAAGGGCCTGAATTGCCGAGTATCTGGCCATCGGCGACGCAGATTTCGAGTCCCGGTAGTTCTATGGATGTTTGTAATGATTCGGTGTCCACTTTAAACCGTAGGTAGATCATATAACCAAGAGCGACACGGAGCCAAGTCAGACTTCTATCTCGAATGATCCATCATAATAGAAGCTGCTTCTTTTCCCACCTTCCATTGTTTTGTTTTGTTTGTCACTCTACGGCAAGCTTGTGCACAAGACTGCTAAACAGATTGGGACCTACAGTTTAAAGTGGATACTGAACCACTAGAAACACCTATGGCACCGTCATGAATCGTACCCGAAACCTGTGGTACGGAGCGCCAGAGCGCTAACCACTCGGCTTTCAGGCACCTCCCTGTATCCATAAGTAGATTACTTATGGATAGAGTAGCCCATCCTACAACTACCTCCTTCCATCCAAGTAGGATGTAGTCCTGCACTGCAGGACACTGAGGATTAGTCACACAACACAAAAACGAAAAACAACAGAAATGCAATATTTATCTCACCCCCAAAGAAAAAACTAAAATGCAAAACGTTACAAAAGACCAGCTCTTCTATTAAAGTCTTTCAGCCCCAAACGTGTCTGTTTAGGGTAATGAAATATAATTGTCGCTCGCACTATTATTATTATTTTTTTCTCTTCTTCCTATCTAACATTTTATTCCACTTATTTGACGGAAGTAAAAACCGAATTCGTCTTTAAACAGAGGGAACCGAGAAAAACGAAATGGAAGTAATCAGAAATTCGAAAAAAAAAAAAAAAAAAAAAAAAAAGCAGACATTCGAGTTATAAGTAATAACGTCAGAAATAATCAGAAGGAGGAAAATTGAATTAGAGGGTAATTCGATTTATTCTAGAACGTTTCTACGAGTTTTGAATTTTGCGAAAAGACTGCCCATTTTGCCTTTTCGTTAGCGTTTTATTTTTGTTGATGTCTCGATTTTGGGGGAAATTCCTTTTTTGCGGAACTTTTCGTGTTAGTCCTTTACTTGTCTGATCTCTTCGAATTCTTTGTTCGGTAAAAGAGGGTTGTTTTTTTCTTTTCGGTTTGGAGACAAAGGTCTCTGAGGTTTGTGGGGTAACTAAGGTAATTCTCTTCAAATCTCTGAAAGTCCTTTTTGAAAGATTTGGAGACAGAAGTCTATTGACTCCGAACGTGTCTGTTAAAAACAATCAACTTTTTGACTTCGAATTTCACAAAATTGACTTTTCTTTTGTAGCAAATTAATGATCTAGTGCATTTAATTTGTTTTTAAATAAGCACTTGGATTTTACTATGAATTAATTTCTCTAATCCTTTAAGTTAAATGAAATTAGACACTCAGGTAAAATCCTTTCAAAGGTTTGGAGACAAAAGTTTGCATTTCCTTTATTTTTTAAATAAGTAAATGTTTGTACTATGAATTAATTGTTCCTTTTTGATTAATTTAGAATTTTAAATTTCCATTCTGTATACAATTATTGAAAGTCTGCATTATTTTAACGAAGTAGAATTTTATCAAGTATTTTTAATTTTCATATTTTTCCCACAAAACTGCAGTTTCGTAAAAAAGATTTATTAAAAGCTTTTATTGCTTTGGAAATTTTAATTCTCCCTAGAAGTAACATATGTTTTGAAACTGAAACATCTACCTACGAGGTATGTTTTGCAATATTTAATTTATAATTTGAGCATTGTTTTTCGTAATACACTCAATAAAAATTTAGATTTTTTTAACCTTTGAAAGAACTTAAAAAATTTTTAAAAACTTTTTTAAACTTTTAAAACATTTTTTTTTTAACTTTCAAAAAATTCTTCTTTAAATCCCCCCCCATCGTAATAGACGCAAAAAAATAGGTACGAATGTGCATTGTGAGTGTGCGGATATTAAGGTTAAAAAATGTATAACTTAAAAATTTTTTTCTTTTATCACTTGTGGGATAATGTACATTTATGTGTAGGATATCAATTTTTCGAGTTCCGGCGGAGCCGTGGAGGTTTATAGTAGTTCGCAATTCCCTTTAAACAGTTGGTTCCGGTCTTCATGACCACTACTACTACACCACACCACATTACTATGCCTAGAGCTGACTTATCCCTATACAGTTTGGGAATAATGTGAGCGAGAATTCTGATTATGCTCTACAGTCATATGAGACCGGGACCTGCGGCTTAATGTTCTGAATCACTACAAACATCAATAGCATCACGGGCACTCGAGCTCGAAATCTGTGGCACCGAGTGCCAGAGCGCTAGAGACTAGGTCCCCAGTCTAATATGACTACTACGACCACACTACCCCACATCATTGCGCCTAGAATTGAGTTGCCTCTTTACAGTTTGGGAATGATGCGTGTGAGAAGTCTGATTGGGCTCTGTGACGCTCTACGGTCATAGGAGACCAGGACCTACACCTTAAAGTAGATTCCGAACCACTACAAACATCCATGGCACAGCCGGGACTTGAGCCCAAAACCTGTGGCACCGAGCGTCAGAGCGCAAGACACTCGGCCATTCAGGCCCCATGGTTAATATGGCTGTACAGCATTAGGCGTAAGGGCGAAATCCCTACTCCGTAAAAAGAAAAACATCTTCTGTCTCGAAATCTGCTAGTAAGCAGACGGAGTTCAGTTGTTTCAGACGGAGTTTTCAGTTTTTGAGAAGGAGATTCCCATCATGGGACAGTTGTGCAAACGAAGATTTGGTTTTTAGTTTTGGTTTGTCATTCTACGGCCATTTTGTGCACAATTTAGGCTAATTAGAGCGGTACCTACATATTAACGTGGATTCCGAACCACACGTAAGCATCCATGCCACCACTAGGATTTGAACCTGAAGCTTGTAATACCAAAGGTCAGAGCGCCAGCCAATTGGCCCTCAGGCAGCCGCTAATGAAGAAGAAAAAGTAGAAGGATATCCATTTATATATGTGCTAAATGGAGCAACGCGATTTATTAAGATAATACAGAATTAACTACAGACAATTGCATAAATAACCTACCTTCCATTAATCTTGTTCCCATTCTTTCCTTAGAAAATCTTTATATCCAACCCACTTCCAAATCTACTGACAATAGCATATTGGTTTAATTTTTGTTAACATACAGAAATTCATCACCTGAAAACTCACATAAAATTACTAAATTTAATTTATTTTGGATGCTTCATGTCTGAATTAAACGCAAACAAGATCGATTACACGCAATAATCCACTTTCATTTCAAGTTATTGGACTGGGAATTAAATAAAGTTGGAAGCAATTCCGACTGAATCCGAAATCTCATCTTCCCTGGCGCAAACAGAATGGAAGTTCGTTCCGATATTTTTCGAACTCACTGCCTTCCGCCCATTAATTTGCTGCCATCTTGCGGGTGCACCATGATGGGCCCTTCTATTTACCATCCGGATTAGAAAGGGCATACTTTATTTTAAACATATGCCGTTCGAAACCAGTCCCCGTTCATTTATGCCTAATGGCAGCCATTACGCTAAGCCTAATGTTTAGAATTCTTAATTCCGTTCCCCCATTTCGATAGTCTGCAATAGCCAGATCAATAACGAAAAGGAAACGGGAAGTTTTCAGCGTGGAGAGATAAAAGTGAAATATTATCACCACCAAGGATTTATGCCCAAAGAAAGAAAAGAATAAACTATTTTAAGATTTTAAAACTGAACAGCGAGTTTCGAAAACTGGGACAAATGAAGGTCCTGAAAATGAATTCGATTTATTTGGGGAATGAAGTGAGTTTGTTTAATAGCCTTGCTTAATTTTTTGAATTGGCGGATAAAAAAAAAAAATTGTTTTTTAAATATGTGGGATTTATAGGGACACAATATAAATTGTCTCTTTAGGCAACAAGATTTGTTCATAAATAAGATATTTTACTTAAGTAGGTTGTAAGAGTTGTGAAAAATTTCTAATTTATCTTACCTTAATCTACGTTATATGTTATCTTATTCCGTTAATTCTTAATTCCGTTGCTTTTAGATAGTCTCTAATTTTAGATCAATAATGACAAGTTGGCTTCAAGTTAAATCTTAAATCCGTTCCCTTTTGGAGACTTTCTATTAGCCAGAGCACTAATGAGAAAGAAACAAGGTTCTATGTTAAAAAAGAAACAAGGCTCTATGTTAAATTATGTTAATTCTTAAATCTGTTGCCTTTTAGATAGTTTGTAATGACTAGAGAACTAATGAAAACGAAACAAGACTCTATGTTATGTTGTATTTATTCTTAATTTTGTTTTTTTCATTAGTCTTTAATATCCAGATCTACAATGAGAAATTAGGCTTCTGGTAAATTCTTAAATCCGATCCCTCTTCGATAGTCTGTAATAGTTAGATAACTAATGAAAAAGAAACAAGGCTCTATGTTATGTTGTGTTAATTCTTAAATTAGTTCTCTTTTCGATAGTCTTTAATATACAGACCTATAATGAGAAATTAGGCTTTATGTTATTTTATGTTAATTCTTAAATTAGTCCCCTTTTCGATAGTTTTGAATACCCAACAAAATAATGGGATAGAGTGTTTTTCATATGTTATAGCCCAAGCAGCTATTCTGGAAGTCAACTCATCCAAAGGGAGGTTAGAATAAGCAATAGTAACTTTGGTGAATATGATTGATATTGATGGAATACTTTTTCAGTGAAAGCACATTGATGTCTATCCAAAAGGACATCGTTTTCGTTTTGTGTACGCAACGCAAGAAATGCAGTCAAAAACAAATAGACAAAACCAAGCAGCAATTTTGGAAGCAAAGTCTGAAGAGGGCTTAGAATAAGCATTCATATCTTCGTGGACTCCCACATTTAGAGCAGAAGTACAATGACCAATGATTCATTTTGTAGGAATCTCATCTTCTTACTATTTTTAAGATGACACTAGGTCGAGATTTTGCGTTCATTGTTACTCTATATCGTACGATTGCTTTCCATCGTATTACTGTTCTGAATTGTATGATTTGTTGAAGGTTTGGTTTGGTTTGTCGCTCTACGGCCATCTTGTGCACACGAGGGCTAAACTGGCCGGGACCTGCAGTTTAAAGTGGATTCCGAACATTAACAAAACATCCATATCACCACCAGGATTCGAACCTGAAGTTCTAGATTTTATTAGGGTGTAAACTTATTGTCTTATGTCATATAAAAAAAAAAAGTTTTATGTTAAAATTTTTAACATAAAATTTTTTTTACCTTTAGAAATGTTATAGAACAACTTATATCATATAACATATGTTAAAAACTTAAACATATGTTAAAAACATAAGCATATTTTTAACATATAAAACACGTTAAAATTTTTTTTTTGCGTTAAAAATGTTATAAATATGTAAAGTTCTTTACATATAAATTACTAACACGTATAGAAAAGGCTATTATACCCAGCAATGATATTTTTAGGCATTAACTAATTTATTTAATATTCAGTGTCAGTATTTTGTTAAAAATAAAATCCTTTCGGCAACTTAAACATGAATAAGATTTTAATAATATGTTGTTTAAAAATAAAAATTAATTTTTTCCCTGAAAATTTTCTAAAAAAATTTAATTTCGAAGGGATTTCATATATAACCATTTACCATAATCTAATATTCAGTTTTTAAAAAAATGTTTTGAAGATCTAAATTATACATTTTAGGAAAAAAAAAATAAAAAGGTCTATCTTTAAGAAAAAAGGAGAGAAAAGAAAATGTAAGGAAAAAAAACCCGCATAAAATATTCCCTTTATTATGAAAAAAGATATTCTGTGCATATTAATTTTTAACGTTTTGGAAAACAAACAAATCAAAACATTTTTAAAAATAAAGGACGCTGCAAATTATTTATTATATTTTTCACTAAAGCGTGAGAATGATAATTGATGATATAAGTTTTTAATCAGTTCTTTTTAAGCAAACTGTCTTCACATTTTAGATTAAGTATATTTAATAATGCGTTTTAGCAGTGAGCGAAATTCTTTTTACATAAAAACTTGATAACATTGAGTAAGCGTTTAATGGTATCAAAAAAATAGCAAAAGACAAAGGTTTAACTTAAGTGATATAAATTTAAACTTAAATTGCATAAAGTTTTATAAAAATTGCTTATTTAATGTAATTAAATTATTAAAAAAAATGTTTTTTTTGGACTTTTCCATTTGGACATCCATTTCTGCGAAAATTTTATTAAAAAAATTGTTGCACGTTAGAAATGCAAACAGCCCTCTTTTTGAAATAATATTTTTAATCCGTTAAATGCAATGAAATAATAAACATTTCTGCATTTTCTTGCATTATTAAAAATGAGGAAAATATTTTTATCTATTGATATGAAAATTGACATCATAAATGCAAAGATTTATATTTAATAATTATGCATAAATATTAACTATTTCTACATTGCCAGCTGCATTACAACAACAACAACATATTTAATAATTATGATTATGAACTATTAATTCAATTGTTCAATTATTAATTATTATTCATGAATGTCAAATATTGTAAAAAATTGATAATCTTATTGAAACTTTTGGGGTTTTCGTTCAAAATTTGGTATCCAACTATTTGAAAAGAATAAATAAAAATCTCCCAGGGAGGTTTTCGTTCAAAATCGTGGAAACCAGTTATTAGGAATAACAGCTAAAGTCTTCCCCAAAACTTGCGAAGGTTTCGTGGTGGTCAGGTATTTTGGAATATAGCTAGAATCTTCCCAAGAAATTTGTGAGATTTTTGTGGTGACTAAATATTTGGAAAAAACAACAACTAATAATTTCCAGGGATATTTTCGTACAAAATTGTGATGGCTAAATATCTCGAAATAATAACTGAAAAACTTACAAAAATCTTTGGGAGGTTTTCAATCAAAATCATGACTAAATATTTGGAAACAATGACTAATACTTTCCAGGAAGGTTTACGTTCAAAATTGTGTTGGTCAAATATTTGGAAAATATAGCTGCAAATCTTACAGATTCTTTGTGAGATTTTTGTTCAAAAAATGGTGGCCAAATATTTGAAATTTATATTTAGTGGCTAAATATTTATGAATGATAGAATGATTCTCCTAGAAGTTTTGGTGGTGACCAAATATTGGGAAACAATAAACAAACAATTATCAGCTCCCCACTCTCCACAGAGTCCCTGTGAGGGTTTCGTTAAAAATGGAAGTAACCAAATTTTTTGAAAACAATAAATAAAAAGAAAATGATAAGCGTATGAAAAACCATTTCATAAAATAATAAAAAAGTGTTAATGAGTTTCTCATTGTCATTTTATAAAGAATTTTTTATCGTCTTTAAGATATCAGAATATTACCTATAGCCTCCTGCAGTCCCTAGGGTAACAGAATAAGAAAATCCACCTTTTAATAAAACAAAACAGACTGCTCCATTATTTAACAACTTCCTGCAAATCTATTTTATTTATATAATAAATAATGTGATTCCCTTCACAAATTTTTTTGTATAGTAATCTTCATAAAAAAATTAACCAATTCAAAAAACCTTATTACATAAAAACAAACTAGATCCATTTTTCCAATAAAACAAAACACAAACACTAAAAAATCTAATGTAAGAGATAAAAACGAACATATAAGATCAGCAGCAGAACAAAAGTTTGCTCATGGAAAATCCTGCTAGATTATTCTATCAGCCCTTGAACCAAACAACGCCCCGGCATCAGGGCTATTAAAACTACATCTAAATTCTGCTACAGTAAAGAAAAAAAACAGCAGACCTTTTTTATCTCTTCCTTACTTTTTGCTTTATAAGTATAAAGATGTGGAATTTATAGCCCTCTGGGTTAATAATTTAGTAGGACGCAGAGTGGAGAGTCTTTGGAACCGTATTAAAATTTCAGACCCTACGTGGGTCGGTTTTTGAATGAGATTTTGCAGTTATCTGGTTTATCTTATTGGGATATTATATACATAAAGCGATGGATTGCTTTCTAATTATGGGATTTCTTTTTTCGTTTGCATATCTGGAGCGTAAAAAAACGATCCCTTGTGGTGCAATGTTTGGTATGCAAAATTTTCATCGTTTATTGTCTTTGAATGTTTTATAAGAATGAAACGATTAAAAAGACTAACTTTTATAAAAAATCATTAATGAAGTAAAAATGTAATGAAAATTTATTAATTGGGCTGAAATAATTAACACCGGACGAGATAAATTTCTATTTAGCCGATTAAAATTGAGATTTAATTCAATGGATTAAAAAATTGAGTTCAATCGATTAAAATTTATATTTAATTTGATTAAAAAGGACTTAATTTAATAGATTAAAATATTGTGTTTAATCGATTAAAAATTATATATATTTCTGTTCATTAAAAGATTTAATTGAATTCATTGAAACGTATGCTTAATTCAATCGATTAAAATAAGATTTAATTCTTTCGATTAAAAGTTAGATTTATTCAACGAATTATTATAATAAATAGTGTATAAAAATAAAATCTTACTGAATGTTTCCGGAGGGTTTTTCATTCAAAATTTGGTGGCCAAATATTTCCAAACAATAATTAAAAACCTCAAGGGAGATTTTCCTTCAATAACGTGGTGGCCAGTTATTTAGAAACAATGAGTAATACTATCAGGGACTGTTTTGTTCAAAAATTTTGTGGCCAAATATTTAGAAATAATAACGAAAAACCTTCCAAAATGTCTGGCAATATTTTGATCAAAATTTTTAGTGACAAAATATTTTGTGAATGATAGTTAATACCTCCAATCGAAGCTTTCGTTCTAAACTGTGCTGGCCAAATATTGGCAAACAATAAATAAACAATAAACAATCCCCTGCCAGAATCCTGTGAGGGTTTAGTTAAAAATGGAATTTACCAAAGTCTTGAAAACAATAAATAAAAAAAGAAAAACAAAACAGCATGGGAAACCATACATAAAATATTCAAACAGATGTTAGCTAATTTGCTAGTGCAGTTTTATAAAAATTTTTTATCATCTCTAAGATATCCGAATATTATCTATAAACTACTGCAGTCCCCAAAGTAACAGAATAAGAAAATCCCCATTTTAATAAAACAAAACTCCATTATTTAACAACTTCCTGTGAAGCTATTTTATTTATTGAATAAATATTGTGATTTTTTTCACAAATTTTTTTTATAGTTATTATCATCATAAAAAATTAATTCGAAAACATTATTACATAAAAACAAACTAGTTCCATTTTTTCCAATAAAACAAAACACACCGAAAAAAACCTATTGTAAGGGATAAAATCGAACCTATAAGATCAGCAGAAGAACAAAAGATTGCTCGCTGGAAAATCCTGCTAGATTATTCTATCTGCCCTTGAATCCAAACAACACTCCGGCATCAGGGTTATTAAAAATACATCTAAATTCTGCTACAGTAAGAAAAAACAGCAGCCCTTTTATCTCTTCCCTTACTCTGCTTTATATAAGTATAAAGATGTAGAATTTACAGCCCTCTGGGTTAATAATTTAGTAGGACGTAGAGCGGAGAGTCTTTGGAACCGTATTAAAATTTCAGACCCTACGTGGTACTGTTTTTGAATGAGATTTTTGCAGGTTATCTGGTTTTGGTTATTGGGTTGTTATATACATAAAGCGATGGGGTGGCTTTCTAATTCTGGGATTTCTTTCTTTATTTTTTTTTTTGTATGTCTAGAACACAAAGAACGATTATTGTAGTGTAATATGTGGTACGCAAAATTTTCATCGTTTATCGTCTTTGAATGTTTTACAAAGGATGAAATGATTAATATGGCAAACTTTATAAAGATGAATGAAATGTAATGAAAATTAATCATAGTCAAAATGATTTACAGCAGACATGGTAAATCTCTATTCAATCGATTAAAATTAAGATTTAATTCAAAGGATAAAATTTAAATTGAATTAAAAAATTATTAAAAGATTGAATTTAATCGATTTAAAAGATTAAATTTAATCGACTAAAAAGATTATATTTAATGGATTAAAATTTGTATTAAATTCAAAAATGTGGTAGCCATATATTTGGAAAATAGCTAGAATATTTCCAAAACTTTGTCAGGTTTTCGTGGTGTCCAGAAGTTTGGAATATAGCTAATACCTCCCAGTGAGGTATTCGTTCAAAATTGTATAGTGGCTAAATCTTTAGAAACAATAACTAAAAACCTTAAAAGAATCTCTGGAAGGTTTTCGTTCTGAATTTGATAGCCAAATATTGGGAAACAATAAATAAACAATAAGCAAACCCCGCCGCCAGAATCCCTGTGAGGGTTTTCGTTAAAAATCGAAGTTATCAAATTCTTGAAAACAATAACTAAAAAGAAAAATGATAGAGTACGAAAAATAATACATAAAATATTCAAAACACAGGCTGTCTGACACAATTTCTCAATGCTGTTTTATAAAATAAATTTCTGATCTTTATCAGAATATTACCTATAGTTTCCTGCAGTCTCCAGAGTAACACAATAAGAAAATCCGCATTTTAATAAAACAAAACAGTCTTCTCTATTATTTACCAACTACCTGTAAAGCTATTTTATTTATTTAATAATTAATATGATTTATTTTCACAATTTTTTTTAAAGTAATCTTCATAAAAATTAACCAATTCGAAAACCTTATTACATAAAAAACAAACTAGATCCATTTTTAAATAAAACAAAACATACAGACACAAAAAAAAAAAGTAATGTAAGAGATAAAATCAAACATATAAGATCAGCAGCAGAATAAAAGATTGCTTGCTGGAAAATCCTGCTAGGTTATTCTATCTCCTCTCAACCCCTTGAATCAAACAACGCCCCCGGCATCTGGCTATTAAAAATACATCTAAATTCTGCTCCAGTAAGAAAAAACAGCAGTCCTTTTATCTCTTCTCTTACTCTGCTTTATAAGTATAAAGATGTAAAATTTATAGCCCTCTGGGTTAATAATTTAGTGGGACGTAGAGCGGAGAGTCTTTGGAACCGTATTAAAATTTCAGACCCTACGTGGTTCGGTTTTGAATGAGATTTGCAGTTATCTGGTTTTGGTTACTGGGTTATTATATACATAAAGTGATCGGGTTGCTTTTCTAATTCTGGGAAAAACGGTCATTGTAGTGTAATGTTTGGTAAGCAAATTTTCCTGCTTTATCGTCTTTGAATGTTTTATAAGGATGAAACAATTAAAAGGAACTAACTTTATACAGATTCCTTAAAAATGTTAAAAAGTAATTAAAGTTAATTAACATAGTGGAAATAATTTACAGCAGATATGGTACATTTCCATTCAATATGTTAAAAGTGAGATTTAATTCGATGTATTAAAAAATTGAATTCTATCGTTTAAAAATTATATTTAATTTAATTGATTAAAAGATTGTGTTTAATCAATTTTAAAATTATATACATTTTAGTTAATTTAAAATATTTAATTCAATCCATTAAAACGCAGGTTTAACTCAATCGATTTAAAGATAAATTTAATTCTATCGTTTGAAAATTAGTTTTAATTCAATGGACTAAAAATTAAATTTAATTGATTTGATTAAAAAGAATGAAATTAATCGATTAATAAATTGAATTTAATAGATTAAAAGGTTGTGTTTAATCGATTAAAAATTAAATTTAATTCAGTCTATTAAAATATTTAATTTAATGCATTAAAACGTAGGCTTATCTCAATAGATTAAAAATAAGATTTAATTCGTTCGATTAAAAAGTTAGATTTATTCTATATAATTATTATAATGAATAGTGTTTAAAATAAAATTTTACATAATTTTTTCGGAGGTTTACATTCAAAATTTGGTTGCAAATATTTCAAACAATAACTAAAATCCTCCCAGGGACAGTTTCGTTCAAAACTATGGCGGTCAAATATTGGGAAACGAACATAAAATAAACAATAAGCAACCCCACAAGAATTCCTGTGAGGGTTTCGTTAAAAATGGAATTTTCCAAATTTTTTGAAATAAATAACTAAAAAGAAAAAAAATGCTAGAGTATGAAACAACAATACATAAAATATTCAAACGGGGGTCAACTAATTTGTCAATGATGTTTTATAAATTTCTTTATCATCTTGAACATCTTTACCAGAATATTACCAACAACTTCCTGCAGTCCCCAGAGTAACAAAATGAGGAAATCCGCATTTTAATAAAATAAAACAGACTACTCCTTTACTTAACAACTTTTTGTAAAGCTATTTTATTTATTTAATAAATAATGTGATTTCTTTTAAATATTTTTTTTATAGTGAATCTTCATACAAAATTAATCAATACAAAAACCTTATTACATAAAAAATAACTAGATCCATTTTCCAACAAAACAAAAAGGTCCAAAGAATAAAAAACTAATGTAAGAGATAAAAATCGAACCTATAAGATCAGCAGCAGAACAAAAGATTGTTCTCTGGAAAATCCTGCTAGATTATTCTATCGCCTCTCAGCCCTTGAATCCAAACAACGCCCCGGCTTCAGGGCTATTAAAAATACAACTAAATTCTGCTCCAGTAAGAAAAAACAGCAGCCTTTTTATCTCTTCCCTTGCTCTTCTTTTATAAGTATAAAAGATGTGGAATTTATAGCCCTCTGGGTTAATAATTTAGTAGGACTGAAGAGCGGAGAGTCTTTGAACCGTATTAAAATTTCAGACCCTACGTGGTTCGGTTAATGGGATTTTTGCAGTTATCTGGTTTAGGTTATTGGGTTATTATAGACATAAAGCGATGAGGTTGCTTTTCTAATTCACCAGGATTTTTTTTTTTTTTTTTTTTTTGGGATGTCTGGAACGCAAAAAACGATCTTTGTGGTGCAATGTTTTGGTATGCAAATTTTCTTAGTTTATCGTCTTTGAATGTTTTATAAGTAGGAAACGATTAGTATAGCTAACTTTTATAACGATTCATTAATAAAGTTAAAATGCAATGAAAATTAATTATCATAGCAGAAATGATTTACAGCAGACATAATAAATTTCCATTCAATAGATTGAAAAGTTATATTTAATTCAATGGATTAAAAATTAAATTTAATAAATTGATTAGAAAGATTGAATTTAATCGATTAAGAAGATTGAATTTAATCGATTAAATATTTAATTCATTCGATTAAAAATTAATAGAATCCATTAAGACATATCAATACGATTTAATAATCGTTTAAAATAAACAACTGAATAATCGTTTTAGACAAACGATTGAATAATCGTTTAAAAAATAAAAGGTTTAATTCAATCGTTTGCAGGTAGTCTTTAATTCGATCTATTAAAAGTTAGATATTAAATAGATAAATTAAATTTAATTGAATCAAAAGATTCAATTTAATTGATTAAATATGGTTAATCTGTCAAATTCTGTCTATTAAAAGATTCAATTCAATAAATTTAAATTAAGATTTAATTTGAATGATTAAGAATTAGATGGATTGAAATGTGAATTTAATCGATTAAAAGATTAATTCATTCGATTAAAACGTAGGTTTAATTCAATCGATTAAAAAAGAAATATTTAGTTCTATCAATTAAAAGTTAGATTTAACTCAATGGATTAAAAATCAAATTGAATTGAATTGATTAAGGTATTGAATTTAATCGATTAAAAACGTTGAATTTTATCGATTAAATGTTAAATTTAATTCGTTCGATTAAAAAATAGAATTTAATCGATTAAAAGATTAAATTTAATCGATTAAAAATATTGAATTTTATTGATTAAAATATTTAATTCAGTCGATTAAAAGAATTAATTGAATCCATTAAGAAATAGGTTTTAATTTAACCGCTTAAAAGTAAGGTTTAATTCAATCGTTTAAAGGTAATCTTTTTTTCTATCGATTAAAAGTTAGATATAATTCAATGGATTAAAAATTAAATTTAATTGAATTAATTTAAAGATTCAATTTAATCAATTACGTTATGTTTAATTCAGGCGATTAAAAGTAAGATTTAATTCGGTTACTTAAAAATTAGATTTCATTCAAAGATTAAAAATTAAATTTAATTGTTTTGATTAAAAATATTGAATTTAATCGATTAAAAAGATTAAATTTAATTCAGCATATTAAAGGATTTATTTCATTCCATTAAAACATAGGTTTAATTCAATCAATTAAAAGTATGATTTAATTCGATTGATTAAAAGTTATTGAATTGTTTAAAAACATTAAATTTAATCGATTAAATATAAAAGTTAATCGATAAGAAGATTAAATTCAGTGGATTAAAAATTAAATTGAATTGATCAAAAGATTGAATTTAACCAATCAAAAGTTACATTTAATTCCGTCGGTTAAAAGATTTAATTCAATCCATTAAAACAGAGGCTTAATTCAATTGATTAAAAGTTAGATTTAATTCGATCTATTAAAAGTTAGATTTAAATCAATGGATTAAAAATTAAATTGTATTGAGTTGTTTAAAAAGATTGAATTTAATCTATTAAAATTATAGCTGCCTGGAATATTACCGCTTATAAAATGGAAATTCGTTAAAAACATTATATTGGCAATGCTAACGTATTGGGTTGGCAAGGATAAAATTTGCAGAATATTGCCAAATTTAATACCTTATTATTTCACATTGGCTTAATATTTTACCGTTTTCTTTTCTTTTTTTGTTGCAAAGTTTCAAAGAAATCATTTTAAGTTCTAAAAAATATTAAAAACGATATTGAAAATTACAAACATGCTTTTTTACAAACATAGTTACAACAAAATTACATATGAGACAAACATTCATAATATTCTCCAAGTCAACACTTTTTTCCAAGTGATGATTGTATACATAAACTTACTCAAATCTGACAGCAGATCATCAGTGTCATGGATAATGATACATCATGAAATTAGATATTGTCTGTTCGACCTTCATAGGTCGAAATAATTACAGATTAAATATGTAATGTGTAAGTAATGTGTTGCATCGTGATTGGTGATACACCATAGGCTAAAGAAGTGTCTAAAGAAGTGAGGGAAGCTGACTTCCCCTTTTAAGGATATTCTTAAAGGGAGGTTCTGGTTTGTTTGTAGCTCTATCGTCATTTTTTGGAAACTTTAAGCTAATTAGACCGGAACCTACAGTCTAATGCGGATTCCGAACCCCTCACAAACATCCATACCATTGCCAGGGATTCGAATCTGAAGCCTGTGGTACCAAGAGCTGGAACGCAAGTCATTTGACCATCAGGTCGCTTCATACATATGGGAAAATTGCTGCATAATGACTAGGAATCTAATCATTGCCTTATAATTTCCACTAAAGGGGTAAAAATCTTCAAAACCAACTTTTCAACAAAAGTAAAAAATATTTTATTTTTAAAAATAACTATTATTATTATCATTACAAACCAGTTTTAAAACAGCAGTACCATTAAATACAATTATTTTTTAAACTTTTAGAAATTATTAAAAATGAAAAAAAAAACGGTTCACGCCCAGATTCTAATCATTTCATTAGGAAGCCTTTCTGCCCTCTTTAAGCAACTCAATTTTTCATCTTCGTAACTTTTATTATTATTATCATCATCATCATCATTATTATTTTTCTCCCATTTCCCGATTCGAGTGGCGAATGTCAGTTCTTTTGATTGTGAGGCACGGAGGGCCTAAAGATAATTTATTCTACATAATAATCACAGTAAAAATCATTTTCCACCCGGTAAATGAAGCTGTTCAGCGAAAAGTAGCCAAGGGCGCGAAACATTTTTTCACTCTCACAAAGGCGGCGCAAAAAAAAGATACTTGGCTTCTAAATTGGCACGGTGGTTTTTCCCTTACCCTTCTTTGGCTTGATGCTTTTCCCCCCTTTATTTTCCCTTCCTGAACGATTTATTCGTTGTGTGAATTATACTTTAGCAAAATTGCTTTAGGCTAGTAGATTGAGTATAAAAAATCCAGCATGTTTAAAAGGGGGGGAAAATGTTTAAAAAAATCTGCTGTTAGGGACCGTATAAAAATTTACTGAGTAGTTAAATAATGTGTTAGAAGTTAAGTAGTGTCTATTTTGAAAATAAATACTAAAGTTGCTGTTTTCGCTGTGGCGCTCGATGCCACAGGTTTTAGGTTCGTGTCATGACTGTGCTATGGATGTTTGTTGTATCTCGAATCTAAGTATTCTCCGGTCTACAGATTGAACTTTCACATCCAGAGAAAAGACACAGAAGCGTTTAGTTGTACTTTAAACAGTAAGTCCCGGTCAAACTTGACAGTAGAGAGTTGGGCGTAGGGCTGACAACCCTACTCTTTACAAAGAACATCTCCTGTTCTCTTGTCCACAGATTGAATTTCCTCATCCAGGCGGCCTAATGGCCACTTAGGTAGAGCTCTGGCCTTTGGTACCACAGGCTTCAGGTTCGAAACAGGGTGGTGACATAGATGTTTGTGAATGGTAGGGAATCCATGTTAAACTGTAGGCTTCAGTCTAATTAGCCCAATATGTACACAAAAAGACCGTAGAGCTACAAACCAAACCAAAACCATATCAAGAGAAAAGACATAATGCCGTTTAGTTCCATTTTAAACTGTAGGTATCGTTCTAACATGGGTGCTATTACTACTACTACTACTACACCACACCACATCACTGTGCCTAGAGCTGAGTGGCCCCTTTACAGTATGGGAATGATGAGGGTGAGAGGAAGTCTGATTGGGCTCTGTGACGCTCTACAGTCCTATGAGACCGGGACTTATGGCTTAAAGTGGATTTCGAATGACTACAAACATCCTTGACACCTCCGGGACTTGAATCCGAAACCTGCGGCGCCAGGGTGCCAGAGCGCTAGACATTCGGTCAATTAGCATTCTAATCATTATGTTACAATTTCACCCAAATCGGCAAACGTCTTCGTCGTCTACAGTCCTGTGAGAATGGGGTCCTACGACCTACAGTGGATTCTGAACCTCTACAAGCATCCATGACAGCGACTGGACTTGAATCCGAAACCTGTGGCACTAAGTGCCAGAGAGTTAAACTTTCGGTCCATTATAATTCTAATCATTATGTTACAATATGAAACAAATGGTTAAAAATCTTATCAAGTTTTCAAAAAAGTAAGAAATGTTTTGGTATTAAAAATAACTATTATGTCTGTGTTGAAATTTTATGCATGTGTTATTTCTTATCCCACTCAGTAGACATCTGGACCAAGCTCAGGAACCCGCATGGACTCATGGTTAATAGAGAAAGCTTTTGTTACGATAGAGCACCCGTATGCAGAAGTCTGACTTGGATTTGGGATGCTCTACAGTCATATGAGACCTGGATCTACGGCTTAAAGTGGATTCGAACCCCTACAAACATCCATGGCCTTGCCGGGACTCGAAACAGAAACCTGTGTCACCAGGCACTAGATACACGACCATCCAGGCTCCAGTTGGCATTCAAATCATTGTGTTACAATTTCAACCCTGGTAAAATGGATAATCTGCGAAAAATCTTACCAAGTTTTCAACAAAAGTAATAAAATTTTTACTTTTAAAAATAACTATTATTAACATCTTTACAAACCAGCTTTAAAAGAGCGGCACCATTAAATACGATTATTTTTAAACTCTTAGAAATTAAAAAAAAACCATCCCCAGGCCCAGGTTCTAATCAGAACAACAATAAAACCGCACTCGAAATTTTCTCCTCCATTATTTTGAACACATTTTTCAACAGGAAATATTTCATTAGGAAGGCTTTTTCTGCCCTCTTTAAGCAAGTCAATTCTTCATTTTTGTAACTTTTATTATCATCATCATTATTATTTTCTGCCATTTCCCGATTCGAGTGGCGAGTGTCAGTTCTTTTGATTATGAGGCACGAAAGGCTCAAAGATAATTTATTCCACATAATAATCACAGTGAAAATCATTTTCCACCCGCTAAATGATGCTGTTCACCGAAAAGTAGCCAAAGGCGTGAAACATTTTTCACTCTTACAAAAGCGACGCAAAAAAGATACTTGGCTTCTAATATTGGCACGATTTTTTCCCTATCCTTCTTTGGGAGTGATGTTTTCTTCCCGTTTATTTTCCCTTTTGTGAACAACTGATTCGTTGTGTGAATTATGCTTTACCAAAAATTGCTTTTGGCTAGTAGATTGGTATAAAAATCAAGCATGTTTTAATAGGGGGAAAAAGTTCGTAAAAATCTGCTGCAAGGGACAGTATAAAAATTATCTGTTGTGTTAACTAATGAGGTAGACGTCAAATATAAACTATTTTGAAAATAAATGGTACAGTTTTTGTTTTCGCTCTGGCGCTGCATACCTGGTTTCGTGTTCGAGCCTCACTGATGTTATGTATGTTTGTTGTATCTCGAAACTAAGACTTCTGCGGCCTAAACTTTCACATCCCGCAGAAACGTTTAGTCCCACTTTAAGTTGCAGTTTCCTTTCTAACATGACTGTAGAGAGTTGGTCGTAGGTTTGACAACCCTACTCCTTAACAAGTTGGAAAAGAAAGCAAAAGTATGTTATATTAAACCGGTTTTAAGTTGTAATTTCCTGATTTAAGCATGCGTAAAGAACATGGACAGCCGAAAAATATATCAGACATTCATTTGTTACTGAGAAACAACTGCGAGGGAATCTATTTGCATTTGTTCGATTTCTCCGGCATTTAATTAAGAGAGTCCTTCTGTGTTTAATTAGCTCCTTTCTTTTAATGATGTGCGTGACGGAGAAATCAAACGAGCGTTGAATTTCATGCATTGTTTTCTTCAGTCTAATTTAATTAAATTTTCCTCCTATCAGCTAGAAATGTATAATTTCACAAAAAAGAAAGCAGGAATTACTTAAATATGGTGATGAACTGATGTTTTGTGATTTCGTTATTTTTGTGTTTCTGTAATCGTAATTATACATAAACAATACTTACGTGCATGTTTTTATAAAAAGTTAATTTTGTACTGGATGCTTTTTTTTTTTTAAATTTCGTTTGTGTATCAGATTTTGAAAATGAAAATAACGGTTGTTTTGAAAAGTGGTGTTTCAATTAACTCTTTCAATTACTAATAGAATGAAAATTTTGTGCAAATCGCATAAAACAGTGCATTCTCTTTTCTCACTACCCCCCCCCCTACACGCCGAACGAAGAAAATTTCTAAAACCGCCCTCTCCAATCTTTTTAATCCCTAGAGCAGCCCTAGTAATTTTGAAGTTGTTTTATAATTATTATTATAAAAATAGAGAGGCTTTTATTTACTTAAATAAAAACCTTCAAAATATTAATGGGCCAAAAAAATTCTTGTTAGCTGTAATTTCAATGCATGTCGTTATGTGTATTGGCCTTTTCTAAATAATATATATATATGTATATATATACATTAAATATATCTCTCGCTCAAAAACATGTTATTAAATAAGGTACCTCTGTAAGGTAATTGGTATTTACTTTTTTTCAAATTTAATAAAATGTTTAAGCATAGGTGACCTTTTCTTCAAATTAAGATGTATTTTGAGGCTATTATTAAGAAATGCTTAAATTTTTGATTTGATTGTTGCAAAATGGCAAAAATATAAAAATTATTTTCTCTCAAAGCATATTATTATATAAAGTTAATTTTTAACATAATTGGTTTACGTATTGGTATTTACTTTTTGCAAATTTAAAAAAATATTTGAGAGCATAGGTGACCGTTTCTTCAAAATAAAATGTATTAGATGGATATTGTTAAGAAATGTTTAAATTTGACTCGTGTGTTAATTGTAGCAAAATAGCAAAAAATATAAAATAATACTCTCTCAGAAACATGTTATTATATCAGGTTCATTTTTAACGTAATTGTTATACGTATTGGTATTTACTTTTTGCAAATTTAACATGCTCACACATAACATTTAACATTCGCTTAGAAACATGTTACAAGAATTCCCCTATTTTTGTACCAACTATGTTAAAGATGAAATTTATAGTTTCATCTTTAACATAGTTGGTATAAAATAGGGATTTCTTATTAATTATTAATTAGTAGTGCTAAAGAATGCCGGGCATTCTGATCTGCATCCATGATGCAGCAAATTCAGCTACATGTCATGTGTGAAGGATGTAAATCACATGACCCAGCGGATATCCTTTGTGTATTACCCAGAATGCCGGCCGAGTGGGTAGCGCTCTGGCGCTCGGTACCACAGGTTTCTGGTTCGAATCCCGGCGGTGTAATGGATGTTTTTAGTGCTCTGGAATCCACTATAAACCGTAGATCCCGGTCTAACATGAGCGTTGCAAAGTATTGTTACACCGAGTCCGTGCTTATCTTCAAGCTACACGTACCTTCTGGCTAGTGCTAAGTGAGTAACGCCGGTGCAGTGCTTGCCTTAAAGCACGAAAGACAGCTGTCTAAGTGCTTTACCAGTTGCATTAGAAAGAAAAAAAATATATAATTTATATTTGCGTATCAGTAGCCATTCCTTCATCAGTGGCGGACACAGCCCCATGGTGGGCTAAGGCCGTCCATCTGCTGGCAGATTTCGGGACAGGGAGATGTTTTTCTTTTTAAGGAGTAGGGTTGTGAGCACTTATTCCAGCTCTCTACAGCCATATTAGACTGGGACCCATGGTTTAAAGTGGATTCCGAACCACTGCAAACATCCACGGAACCTCCGGGATTCAAACCCGAAATTTGAGCTACCGAGCTCCACTCGGCCATTAGGCCCCATCTGTTCTAGTATGTAACTTTGAATAAAATTCATATCTGCGTATTAGTAGCTATTGGTCTATGAATAAATTACCCTGTAATTGGAAATAATAAAATAAGAATTGGCAATTTTAAGTGTGAATGGTTGTTAATAGTAAAGTCAGTCTAAAAATTACTTTTATTTATTTGGGGACTATCCTAAAAATTAAGCGAAGCTTATTGTACCGCCCCAAGAGATTTGTAATCATACCCCGACTTCCTCTTCCCTAAAATCCTGTCCGAAATCTCCCGCTATATAAAAAGACAATCTCAAATCGAAGGATTTATAGTTTCTGTTTGTATAAATATAACATTGTCAATTCTATGCGAAAAATCTATGTATAGCCCCTGTTTGTATAAGTAAAAGTTTTTTTGTCATCAATTCTATATTCATGTTTGTGAAAATTGCAACACCATGAAGGACTTAAGCGAGTGAGCTGAAATTTTCATGAAATGCAAATTAGCGCATGATATGCAAATGATTAGAATTTCAAATCCGTAGCGCATGCGTATGCTGAGCAGCGCCCTCTGAATGGCGGATGGATCCGAATAAATAGACAGCTGTAGCGAGGCGTGTATGGTTATCGGTGGTTATTTGCTAGTGGTAAACGTTAGCTCAATCGTTAGTTATGCCTTTTCGAAGAAAGAGAGGCGAGATTTGAACAACTTACAGAGTTTGAACGGGGAGAATCATCGGCCTTCGTGAAGCTGGATTGTCTTATCGTGCAGTAGCCGCTCGTGTGCAGCGTAACAGCAGCACAGTGATGCGTCTTTGGAAGCACTGGACGGACGAGTGTCGGACAACTCGGAAATCCGGGAAGGGACTCTGAAATGTGACGTCAGCGCGCGATGATAGACACCTGGTCCGCATGGCGCTGACGGACCGTACAGCTTCCTCTAGACAATTGGAAGCACAGTGGTCAATAGCTACAGGTGTTTCATTGTGTGCTTCATCAATTCGTAGACGTCTGCTGAAGCGTGGACTGCGCGCAAGGACTTCTTTATACAGGATCCCTCTCACGCTAAACCATCGCCGCCTGCGGCTACAATGGGCCGCTCAGAAAAGAGACTGGCGTGCTGATTGGCAGCAGGTCGTGTTTTCAGACGAATCCCGCTTTAATTTGTGGTACCATGATGGCCGCATTCGTGTCAGACGCTATGCCGGTGAACGCCACTTTCCGGAGTGCATTATCGAACGCCACAGTGGACGAACAACCGGAGTAATGGTCTGGGATGCCATAGCATATCATGGACGATCTCAATTGCTAAGAATTGTAGGCAATCTGAACAGCAACCGGTACACCAGTGAAGTTCTATAGCCCCAAGCTGTTCCCTTCCTTCAAAGCTTGCCAGGCGCTGTATTTCAACAGGACAATGGCCGCCCTCATATCGCTAGGACTGTTCAATCCTTCTTTGCAACGCTGCAGGTACAGCTGCTTCCTTGGCCTGCGTATTCCCCGGATATGTCGCCGATTGAACATGTGTGGATTTCGTTGGTCGGCGTCTCGCTCCCGTGATCCTCGTCCTGTTGCTTCTGCAGACGAACTTTGGGCGCGCATACAAACAATATGGAATGCTCTTCCTCAGGCAGACATTCAAAATTTGTTTGACTCCATGCCACGTCGTGTAGCAGCACTTATTGCGGCGCGTGGTGGCTACACAAAATACTGATTCCGATCTCTTTGTTATTGTTTGTTTGCTTTGAACATTTAATCATTTATTTGTACCACTACCACTCAACTGTGTATTAAATTTCATTCAATTATGACGATTTCTTCGTGGTGTTGCAAATTTCACAAACATGAGTTATTATGATATAACATGAGCTTTATATTAAAGACAATTATTCTAGATCGATCGAACAAAATTGGAAATTTCTATACCTTAATGGAAAGACATTCCTCCTCACAGATTAATTGTGTCCATAATCAGTTAAGGCTCAGATTCTTTTGGTTTGGTATCATTTGTCTAGTTTCAAATCAAAAAATTTTTTGACTGTGATACACAACGAGTTATCTATTAGGTCGCTATCTATCCTAGTATATCAAATTGAATATAATTCATATCTGTGTATCAGTAGCCTTTGGTCTCAGGGAAATACCAATATATATTTTTTTTCCAAATCCAGCTGGCAGTATGGAGTAGATTCATCTTTATGCCATAAGCAAGGACTGCATGTAGCTTGAAGATAGGCTACGGACGCGAGTAACACTACCCTCACAAAGCTCTGCGATTCTATTAGACCGGGACCTGCGGTTAAAAGTGGATTCCGAACCACTACAAACATCCGTGGCACCGCGGGATTTTGAATCCGAACCTGGGGTACCGAGCCCCTGAGCGCTAGCCACTCTTTCATTAGGCCAAGAAAATAACATTATAAGAGATTTGGCAATTTTAATTACGAATGGTTATTAATCGTTTAGTCAGTTAGTGAAGATCTAAAATTACTTGTATTCATTTTGTGACCAGCCCTTAAAATTAAGCCAAGCTTATTGTCCTGCGCCCGAGAGATTTGTTATCATCCCCCAGCTTCATCTTCCCTAAACCCGTCGGAAATCTCCCGCTCTATAAAGACAGGCTTCAAATCGAGGATGTAAGCACCTGTCTGTATACATAAAACGCCAAAATGGGTATGGACTGAAAGGGGAAAGAAGTTTAAAAGGGAAAAAGAAGAGGGGAAAAACGTATTGCAGTGTGGAACACGTGTAGGGAAGGGTAATAAGAAAAAGATGGCGGTTAGATTGTTTGGCGAGGCGACTTTTCCCCATAAGTCAAATATTTGAGTTCTTCCGCCGGAGATTGCATGTGGAGTCGCAAATTTTGCGGCGACAGGGACATTTTTCCGAGCGACAGAATTTCAAAAGACGAAGGGAATTTAAGAGATGTCTGGATCGATTGTGCAAAGTAATATTTACCCACCTGCTTCAACTTTTCTATTGATGAGTGAGGGAACAAAAAATATGCATGGCAGACTAAACGTGTCTCTAAATTTGGCAAATCGCATATCTGTTAGTGAGATTGAGCTGCCATAGCTACTAGAAAGGTGTTTGCATAACTTTCGTTTGGTTAAATAGAAATGCACATTAATTAATCGTTAATTAATTAACTGTTAGAAAACATATCATAAAAAGCATGATTTAGTTGCGTAAATGCTTTTAGTGTTATGATATCAAAATCATTTGAGGTTTATCTTAATGTGCTTTCACCCATATTATTTAGTATATATTTAATACGTGTAATTCACGTGCTTGCATAATTTTAATTTGATTAGTTAAATAAAAAAGTGCATGAATTAATCGTTAATTAATTTTAGAGATGGGTCAACTGTTAGAAAACATATCATAAAAAGCGATACATGAATTAATTGCGTGACTGCTTTTAGTGTTATTACAGATCAAATCACTGAAGTTTATCTTATTGTGCTTTGCAAAGTAATATACTATACACTGAAGTGACAAAAGTCATGGGATACCTCTTTAATATCGTGTCGGCCCTCCTTTCGCCCGGCGCAGGGCAGCAAATCGACGTGGCATGGACTCAACCAGTCGTTGGAAGTCTTCTGCAGGAATATTGAGCCATGCTGTCTCGATAGAAGTCCATAATTGTGAAAAGCGTTGATGGTGCAGGATTTTGGGCACGAACAAACCTCTCGATGATGTCCCATAAATGCTCGATGGGATTCATGTCGGGCGATCTAGGTGGCCAGATCATTCGTTGGAATTGTCCAGAATGTTCTTCAAACAAATCGCGAACGGTTGTGGCCCGGTGACATGGCGCATTGTCATCCATAAAAATCCCATCGTTGTTTGGGTACATGTCCATGAATGGCTGCAAATGATCTCCAAGTAGCTGAACATAAGCATTTCCAGTCAATGTTTCGGTCCAGTCGCACCAGAGGGACCAAGTCCATGCCATGAAAAACAGCCCACACCATTACGGAGCCACCACCAGCTTGAACAGTGCCTTGCTGACAGTTTGGGCCCATGACTTCGTGGGGTCTGCGCCACACTCCGAACCCTACCATCAGCTCTTACCAACTGAAATCGGGACTCATCGGACCAGGCCACGGTTTTTCCATTCATCTAGGGACCAACCGATATGCTCACGTGCCCACGAGAGTCGCTGCAAGCGATGTCGCTCTGTCAGTAAAAGGCACTCGAGTCGGTCTTCTGCTGGAATAGCCCAAGAAAGCCAAATTTCTCCTCACAGTTCTAACAGACAAGTCCCTTGTACGTCCCACATTGATTTCTGCGGTTATTTGACGCAGTGTTGCTGTCTGTTAGAATTTACGACTCTTTGCAGACGTCGCCGGTCTCGGTCGTTAAGTGCAGGCGGTCGACCACTGCGCTGCCCATGGAGGATGTTATGCCTGAAATTTCTACTCTCGGCATACTCTTGACACAGTGGATCTGGAATGTTGAATTCCTAACGATTTCCGCAATGGCATGACCCATGCGTCTGGCTCAACTAACATTCCGCGTTCAAAGTCTGTTAATTCCCGTCGTGCGGTCATCATCACGTCAAAACCTCTTCACATGAATAACTTGAACAGAAATGAAAGCTCTGAGCATTTATACCTGTTCTACGCGATGCTACTGCCATCTGAAAATTTACTTGCTATCCCATGACTTTTGTCACTTCAGTGTATTAAGCAAAGTAATATTTACACGGCTACCCCGGTTCAACTTTTATTGATGTGAACAAAAAACAAGTAATATAAAAAAACAAAAAAACATTTAAAATCCATTCCTACTTTTTTTTTCACTCTATTGCAGAAAGTCTTTTATAAATAATTTTCATTCATTTTTATGTTTATCTGGCGCCATCTATCGGTAGATATATGCAACTTAAATCTAAAAAAACTAAAAAATTGATTAATTGAATTCAAAAGAATGAATTAATATTTGAAAAACTGTATTAACATCAAAGCGTCCTCCACTACAATTTCAAAAAAAAATGTATTTGAACTTGAGTGGATGACTAAAATAGGCTTTTATTAAACGATTGAAAGTTCGAACAAGATATATATAGGGAGAATGTGAGCTAATAGAAGGAATTGAAAAAATATGTATGTGAGAAAACTAAACGTGCCTCTAAATTTAGCAAATTACATATCTGCTAGTGGTATAGGTAATTCACGTGTTTTGCACAACTTTCATTTGATTGGCTAAATAGAAATGCGTATTAACTAGTTAATTTTAGAAATTGTCAATTGTTAGAAAACATATCATATGAAGTATGATTTAGTTGCGTGACTGGTTTGTAGTGCTAGTAAATTCCAAATCATCATGAGGTTTATCTTAAATGTGCTTTGCAAAGTAATAGAGAGTTTTTTTGCATACCGTATTTTTTATATACGGCATGCAAAAACTCACTAATATATATATCGTGCAAAGTAATATTTATACTATTACCCTGGTTGAACTTTCTATTGCTGAGTGAGTGAACAAAAAATATGCATGGCGGAACTAAACGCGCCTCTAAATTTAGCAAATTGCATATCTTCCAGGGATAATGAATACTGTTATAGCTACTCCAAGTGTTTGCATAACATTTATTTGATTGGTTAAATAGCAATGTGCATTAATTAATCAATTTTAGAGATGGATGCAACTGTTAGAAAACGTATCATAAAAAGCATGATTTAGTTGCGTGACTGCTTTTAGCGTTATGCCAGTCAATCACCGAGTTTATCTTAAACAAAACGTGCGTCTAAAATTAGCAAATTACGCATACATGTTAGTGAGGG
>BPLR01009534.1:0-25996 GCA_021605095.1 Caerostris extrusa | reverse complement strand
GAAGTTCACTCCAATTTCGTAATGAATTTGGCACTGGTATTTGTATAGACTTTACAAGGTTTTCCTTTATATTATTTTGTCTTCTTCTTCTTCTTCAATGGCACAATAGCCTCATGGGTCAAGGCCGTCTGGCTGCTGCCAGATTTTGAGATAGGAGATGTTTTCTCTTTTAATGGGTAGGGTGTCTGCCCTATACTTATGTAGGCTCATATTAGATCTTGATTTACTGTCTAACGGTGATTCCGAACCCCTACAATCATCGTGGCAAGTGTAGAGTTGTCAGCCATAGGTCCAACACTCTACAGTCATATTTAAAGTGGATTCGAACAAAGCATCTCCATTTGCTGACTCTAATCCGAAATCTGTGGCACCGAACGCCAGACTGCCAGTCACCTGGCCATCAGGCCCCATGTTATTGTGTAGGTTATTAAATTAAAATTTAGAAGTCATTTTGTCATTGTTATTTTTCTTATAAGAAAATTCCAATAGCAAAAGCAGTAATTTTAATGGGGGGTTAAAATATATCCCAAAAATGGCATCGATGGAAATAAACAAACAAACGACTGTAAAATATTGTAAGGAAATCTTTATTTTAATTTACAGCTTTTTGGTTTTCTATTTTGAGCTATTCTATTTTCTATTTTGGTTTCCTATCCATAGTGGTTCGTAAGATGACACGGAAACATATTTTCTTATGAAAAAATACCAACTAAAAAGAATCTAAATTGCTTAGGGGGAGGGGGCCTGGTTTGAGTGACTAGCACTCCGGAGCTCCGTGTCCCGGTTTCGGAATCGAGTTCCGGCTGTGCCATGGCTGTTTATAGTGGTTCGAATTTCGCTTTAAACAGTAGGTCCCGGTCTAATATGACTGTTGGGAGTAAGGCTGACACACCTCGTAAAAAAACAACTCATGTCTCGAATCTTCCAGTTGAAAGACGTCCTTGGCCCAACATGGGGCTGTTGCGCCATTTAAGGAAATTATTTAGTGTTTTAAAAAAAAAAAGGCATTTTTCATCTCCCAATAATATAAAAAACAACAGATGAGTGATAGTAAATTGAGAAAGCCCCAGAGGACTGCTAGGCAGATTTCGAAACATGAGATGTCTTTCACGGGGTAGGGTTGCTGCTAAGTCCAACGCTCTGCAGTCATGTTAGACCAGGACCTAATTTTAAAAGTGGATTTCGAACCACTATAAACACCACGCCGGGACTCGAACCCGACACCTGTGGTATCGAGCGCCAGAGCGCTGCCACCCGGCCATTCAGGCCCCCAACATGCTGCTAGCGAGTTAAACAATCACTTTGCAGCCGCCCAGGACGTGGACCAGTGGTGCTGGTACAGGTGGAGATTTGCTGGTGGTGCTCGTTGGAATCGCTGCTTCTCGAAATCAAAAGATTAGATGAACGATCGGGAAAAAATGCGTCTAGAGCATCTCTCATCTATACTCAGGCATGTTGGAAGTTTTTTGCCAATCCTATAACATGCAAATGCAGAGCAATATCCCTAAGAATAATCCAGGAAGCCAAGGTCTTCCTCTCATCTACCCCCTCCGTGGTCTATTTGGTCATGCATAAGTGGAATGTGTCTCCCATTTATTCTTCTTCATTGGTGCAACAGCCCCATGGGGCCCAAAGCCATCTATCTGCCTGTTGGCAGATTTCGTGACAGGCGATGTTTTCTTTTTTATGGGGTAGAGTTGTCATACCTACGCCCAACTCTATACAGTCACATTAGAACGGGACCTATGGCAGGTTAAAGGGGTTTCTGGACCACTACGAACATCCATAGGACATCCGAGACTCGAACCCGAAAGCTGTGATCGGCTAGTTACTGGACATTAAGTCATCCAAAATTGTTGAGTTACAAATTTAGATTTTTGGGCTGATTATTGCAGTTTTTACTGCCATTTGTTTAGGTTTGGGGTTATGAATTCACCTATATGTATCCTAGTGACCACATCCCTCTAAGGCATATTGATGGATTAAATATTCTGAAAAGTGTCAGCAGTATTTATGGGATATTGAAGAAATGCTTATTAAAAAAAAAAAGATATTTGCAAAAATAATATATATCGCTTGATAAATTTTCGTAAATGAATAAATAATTGATTGTTATACAATTGAGGTTTCTTTATTTTTATGCAAGTAAAATTGTTTCTTAAATAGATCGGCATTGTAATGTATATATCATTTTGTACTAACAGTAACGATATCTAATTTCTAATCAATACAAATTTTTTCACATGTAAAAAAATCATGCACATATTTGCTGAAGTTTATTATTTTTTTTAATTGAAAAGCTAGTTGAAATTTTTAAGACAAGCTTGACTCGAGACAACGGAATGACAGACTGAGTCAAGAAAAAAAATCTAACCTCCCGAAAAACTTCACTACCATATTGATTGTAATATATGTGGACGATCAATTGTTTTGTTTTGAAGACAGTTTATAAAAAATAAAAATATAATTATATTATATTATCAAAAAAGGCAAATAACTAAACTATCAAAAAAACTTGTAAAAATAAAAATCTGAAATATGTTTAATATTTTTTAATATTATAAAAAGTAAAAACAAATATTTCTTTTATAACACATCACACAAACTCAAGGTCTCTGGGGATATTCACTACATACGAGGATTTCACTTTGTGGCTCAACAGGACTTATAGGTTTATGGATTTATAGTGTCTATCCCAACCGGAAGCACGAGAGCTTTCAAAAACTAAGGAACCAGGGTTTACTGTTTAGGAAGCCCAAAACCCTATTTACTCGGCTTATATTTATTATTATACACAAATTTATATAATTTATTATTATATATTAGATTTGGAGAATTTTATAAACGTAAACTTTTATAATTGTAGCAGAAGCCTGTTCATACGAGATTTCGTCTTTCATGGCTTTCTATTATTCATACGATTCTATACCTAATCTTCTTGTGGGTTAACCTAAACTATTTTTTTCCAAAGCTGCTGGCAAACAAACATGGACGTCTTGGATGCCTTATGGCAAGCGCAGCTCAGACGTTACTCACTTTGCATTACCCAGAGGGCGTGCAGCTTGAAGGTAAGCTACGTACGCGGAGTAACAATGCCCCCGCAACGCTCTACGATCCTATTAGGACCGGGACCTACGGCAAAGTGGATTCTAACCACTGCAAACACCCATGGGCAAAACCGGGATTTGAACCAGATACCTGGTACCGAACGCCAGAGCGCTGGCCATTCGGCCTCAGGCCCCTAACCTAAACTATTCGTCACTCAATTTTTGCACACTGGAACATTTTTGTGATTTTTCTGGTGATTCATTTTAAAAATTAAAAAAATAATAATAAAAGTAAAACTGATAATTATATTGCTATACAAAATCCTGCTTTTAAAAGAAAATGTTTCGGAACATAATTAAGCGGTCTGATAAATTATAACCTGATTAATTTATAGTCTTTATTTTATATGTTAATTTGCTACTATTGTTTTTTAAATTCCAAATTATTAAATACGATTCTTATCGTGAATTTTTAATTACATTATTGGTTGATGATCTTCAAGGCGTATTGCGGTCTGATGGCTAATTGGCTAGCTCTCTGACCTTTGGTACCACAGGTTTCTCGTTCGAACCTGGCGGGGGCAAGGATCTTTGTGAGAGGTTCGGAATGCACGTAAAACTGTAGATCCCTGTCCAATTAGCCCAAGGGTGCAAAATGACCATAGAGAGACTTTTTTCTTCTAATGCAGGTGGCAAATAGACCGGGATCTTTCGCCACAAGGGCAGCACCGATGTTACTCACTTTGCATTACCCGGGGGGCGTGTAACTTGATGGTAAGCCACGGACGCGGAGTAACAATGCCCCCGCAGCGCTCTACGATCCTATTAGGACCAGGACCTACGGCTTAAAGTGGATTTCGAATCACTACAACACCCATGGGCAAAGCCGGGATTTCAGCCCGATACCTGTGGTACCGAACGCCAGAGCGCTAGCCATTCGACTATCAGGTAGGTGAGAGACTAACCGAAATATAATTTAAAAAAATCATAATGCTAGATTTTTGTGACAAATTAATGTTTATCCTAACATTATGATAATCCCATCCTCTAAAAAGTTTCATGGCACCTGATGGCCAAATGACTAGCGCTCTGCCACCCATTGACATGGGTTTCGGTTTCGAGTCCGGGCAGTTCTATGGATGTTTGTAGTAGTTCGAATCCTCTTTAAACCGTAGTTCCTAGTCTAATATAATTGCAGAGCATTGGGAGTAGGGCTAACAATCCTACTTCGTAAAAAGAAAACATTTCCTGTTTTGGAATCTGCCAGTAGGCGGACTGCTTTGGCCAATGAAGAAGAAGAAATTTTTAAATGAAAAAGACAAAGCCTATTGCTTTTTCAACGCAAAAAGATTTAAATGCAATTTCCTAGTTCAAATTTCATGCCGATGTTGATGACTGATTAAAACCATTATGACGCGATAGTAACAGATTTAATTCACATCCGTCATTAAACCACATGTATCATTTATTAAAAGAAATCTTATTCCGTCATTATAATTTAGAGCAAATGATAGTTTTAATAGATTCCTTTTGACTCAGAAGATTTATTCTTGCAAGAGATTCCTCCGATAATGTAAAGAAGGTTAAAAAAAAAAAAAGAAAAGACAAAATAATTCTTGGCCAGACATCGTTAATGGCCTCAGTTCATAATTCTTGCCGTTCCCAGACAATACTTAAGATTACACAGTTTATCTTCACTTATTAATATCCATAACCATGTGGTACTGACAAAAAAGAAGTAAAAAAGTAATATTTTATTTTTCTTTATACCGTGTTTCTATTAATATCCTATACTCAAGAGTAATTATTCTTCACTAATTTAGGTTGGAATTTATTTCAAAGTAGAATATGATTTCGGCACAAATATAAGGCGACTTATACAAAATGGAACTTTATTATAAAAGAATAAAAGATGCCAGCTCATGATTTTAGATGGTAAGCTATGCCTCATGATTTTAGATGGCATTGAAGTGACTAATCTAAATGACTTTTGCTATGTAAACGGTTTAGCAATATTGTAGATATTTAGTATGCTGTTGGTTATTTTCCAGTAGAATGTCTCTTTACCTGTGGTCATTCACCAATGGAAAAGCAGATATATTACATATTCAGCGTTATCCAGATCAGGGTAGGTCTGGTGTTGGGCCTTCTCACTTTGCCACTACAATATTTACTATATACTTTTAAGTGTAGAGATTAAAAATAGTATTTGAATGGTTTGTATTTTCCTCCTCCTGCCCCTTGAAAAGGACATTTAATTTCACAGGTTTATTGTGCTTGGCCTAGGTAAAGAAACGTTTGTCTGGCATGACTTGTGGCAACAGATTTACAGAAATAATAGAGAGTTTTTGCACACCGTATTTTGGACGTCCGTTATTTTTTCTCCCTAGAGCGCATGCTCATAGGAAATTGCGCGTGAGTATCTCTAATAATGTTTCCTATGAGCATGCGCGCTAGGGAGAAAAAAATAACGGACGTCCAAAAATACGGTGTGCAAAAACTCTCTATATGGCATAAATAGCGGAAGTTTGGTTTCCGGATTGCTCTATGAATCCAATGCACTACACACCAAATCTCAATGGTCTTTCTGACTATTGTGAACTGCATCAAACATTTAGAGTTATTCTGCCCGACTCGTGGGTTAGTGGCAACGTGTCACTGGTGAGCATTAAGGCTCGTTCCCACCGAGGCGAGAGGCGGCGACGCGTCATGCGGCAGGAAGAAAATTTTTCGACCGGTTGACAGCGAAACGTCAGAAATAGCATTACGCCCAGTGATGTTCCGCTTCCAGTTGAAAGTTGGGTCAACTCGAAGCAGTGGATTTCAAACCGGTTTCAGGCGAACGCCGTGAGGCTAGTGATTGGTCAACACTACACGCTTAAACGCCTCACGGTGGGAACGAACTTTAAGGCTTGTTCCCAACGTAGGTGTAATGCTATTTCTGACGTTTCGCTGTGAACCGGTCGAAAAATTTTCTTCCCATGACGCGTCGACGCCTCTCGCCTCGGTGGGAAGGAGCTTTAGGCGGAGGTCCCATCCGCTGGCGGCTTTGTTGTAGACATTGTTTGCAAAATCGAGGAAACACGATGGCGTCTGTGATAATCAGCATCTTGCTAAATCTGGCGGGAGTTTTTAAGGGGTTTTATCCCATATGTTACGCAAATGCCGGGCAGTTTACCCTAAACGTCCGCCCAGAAGGCACTGCACTACTTCTTCAGCGGCCCGGAGCCAAATGAGGCTTTTGCCTACGGATGCTCCATCCCAACAGAAGCTGTCCCCTCCTACCATGAGAACACACGGATTCATGGACTTGGTCTAGCTGTTGCTATCGACCCAGTGGGATAAGAAACATATAAATCAATGCCATGCATTTCAATAGACTTTTAACTCAAAATAAATCAAATCTCAAAATAATAACGAATGCCTCGATAGGTCATACGGGATTAGCACTTAGTTCTAGAAATCTACCGCACATTATAATGAAGCATATGAAATCTACCATCTGTCTTAATTAAGAATTTACTTAATGTGGTAAGATGAAAAATATGTAGTTACCTTTAACGAAGACTTTTCGATTTAGGATTTGGTAAGATGGGAAATTTTGCTGGAAGGAGTTCAACGATATTGTTTGAGGATCTCTGTCATTAATTTGATTGTGACATCAAGGGAAACCGTGTTTCGTCGGCCAGCAATGACTCAGAGTAGTTAGTTTTGTTTTAATTAAGTTGAGAAGCTGAAAAAGAATCCACCAACAATCTGCAAACTTATTTTCGGTGGGTAAGTGTTGTTAGCAAAGCTGGGAAAGGTGTTCAACTTAGTTATGCAAATACTATTAAAGACATTGCCCTGAAGGTGTAAATAATTATGTTCTGAAGATTTAACTCTTAGACGTAGTTATAGTGCAGTTATCTATTTTCTTAAGATACTTATATAGATCTTTGTTTATATTATTTATTCATAGATCTCCGTTTTCTTATGATAAAGTTTTAGAAATTGATTAAGTTAAACTTGAGATTTAGTCAAAATTTATAATATTAAAAAATGAGAGAGGGAGAGAGACTAAATTTCCTGTTGTTCAATTGCAAAAACTTCAAAATATCCATACAGCCTGAGGGCCACATTGGCACCACTGACTTCAGGTTCGAATCCTGGTGGTGGTATTGATGTTTGTGAGTGGGATCCACATTAAACAGTAGGTCTCTGTCTAATTAGCTTAAAGTGTGCAAAAAATGACCTTAAAGCGACACATCCAAACAACCCAGAATATTCAATTGAAAACTATTATGGATTAGACGCTGGTTCGATTCTGTTAGCGCCATGCTTTGCAGTCACTGCTTTGAAAAATTAAGAATTTTCTTGGTAAATGTGGCACTGTATGTGAGCATCTCATATAGATATTTGATTGCCATGAATTGTATGGGATATTTATCGTTGAAAACTTAAATTCTTTTTTAAGATTTAAAATCCATTTGTAGTAAATCTGAACTATTCGAAGCTGAATTATGAGAGGCATCACTGTTTTTCAAGACTTTGATTCGCTCATTAGAAATACTGAAGTCTTAAATTAAATTTTTTAATTACCGGATTTTAGATTTATATTTAATTTTCCCTTAATTAAAAATTATCGAAGTTTAATTCATTATATCTACATATATCTGATCGATACCGGGTTATATTTGTTAACATATGTTTTACAGTAATGAGTTCGTGATTAATATTGCTGAATCAAAGGATTCATTTTCTGAAATGGAAACCGCGTTTACTTAACGAACTTTCACATTAAATGAAAACCTGGCATTAATGAATGCATACTTTATCAGACAAGAGTTGCGATTTTCTCTTAATTGGTACATGCCATTTGTTATATCATTCTGAGGCTCTTATCTATCTCTTTTTTATTTTAGTAATTGATATAAAAATGCATTCATTAGGGTAAAATCTCGGACATGTTTTGACAAGTTCTATTTGTTATTACATTCTTTTAACATAGGAAATAGTACGAATAAAGTCTGAAAGAGTAGTTATGTTCAATTATTTTGTAAAAAAGATTATAATTTTAATTCTTTCAAAAGATTTTAAAGATTTAACCTTTTTTTAATAATTGCTTTATTATTCTGGGTTTTACTCAAATCTTTTGTTTTTAAATATCTTGGGAAGGAAAATTACAGCGATGAAATCTTTTGATAAAAAGTGCCTTATTTAACAAATAATGTGGGGCCATTAAAATGTTAGCTGTTTTGTTAATAATGTAGAACTGTCACCAATTATTTAGTAAGGCTGATAGAAAAATTCTTTTTGTTAAGTTGGCGTTTTTTTTTTAAATAACGTTTTAATGAATCCTCAGCATTATTATTTATAATTATTATAATTATTTAGCCCGACTCGTGGCTCAGTGGCAAAGTGCACCACTGGTAAGCATTAGAATTAAGGTTCAATCCGCTGACGACTTTGTTGTAGGCACCGTTTTTAAAAACGATGTTTGGTTTGGTTTGCATTTTTTTGCTGTCATTTTGTGCACACTTTGGGCCAATTACACCGGTACCTACAGCTTAATGTGAATTCCGAAAACTCTCAAACATCTATGCCACCGCCAGGATTCGAATCTGTAACATGTGGCAACAACGGCCAGAGCGCTAGCCAATTGATTATCATGCCACTCGAAAACGAGGAGAGTCAATGGTGTTTGTGATGTTCAGCATCTTACCTCATGAGTCGGACTACCTGGTGGGAATTTTCCGGGTTTCTTCCCATACAAAACGCAAATTTGGAATAGCTGCCCTAAAAGTCTTCCCAGAAGGTACTGCCCTCCTTCTTCAGATTCACGGAGCCAAGACAGTCTTCCTCCCATGGCTGCTCCATCTCAACAGGAGCTGCCCCTCCTTCCATGAGACCACATGGGTTCATGGATTTGGTCTAGATGTTGATGTTGACCAAGTGAAATAAGAAACAACATAATTCTTTAATTTTGATTTGGTATAAATAAATATTTATATTCTAAAAAATATGAGAATTATACTATTTTCTGTTTCTGATATACGAACAGTGGCATAAAACATTGCTTTCTGGGGGAGAGTGTTAGAAGTTATTTGAGTATGTAGAAGAAAATACGAAAACTTCCCACCAGGCAGCCAGACTATCGATGCGAGACTCTCTTACAATAGCCATTGAGTTTACTTGTTTCTGTAAACAGTAATATTCTGAAAAGATTTTTACGAACCATTTGAAATTTTCTATTATTCCAAATAAAAATATTAATGATGATTATGTTAGGTATGAATGTTTATTTTCTGGTGCAGGTCATTTATTATTCTCATGACGTTTGTGGGACATTTTAAGAAACAATCACAATTAAGCGATGCAGCTCCTTTCCTTTACTAACTAAACGAAAAAGTTTCCTGCCTACAGATTTATCCCAGTCTAAACAATAGCACTTTGGGTTTCCTGGATTCAAAATGAGCTTCCATATAACAGATGGACCACAAAACTATCCCATGCTCTGTTTCATAAATCAATAAAGTTATAAATGGAAATATTATCTTGTCTCTTTTTATTAAATTAGAAAATATTTTACAATTTTCCCCCATGAACGTTTTTTAAACAATTTTTTTTTCACCTCCAGAACATACTTCAGCAAGAAGACGAAACTCATTAAAAGGATATATATTTTTTATCACCCTTATTTATTACAACGCATGCATTACACCCTAATTGTTTATTCATGCGCGTTCTTTTGACAATCCATTTTTTTAAGGCACGTCACCTTTTAAGGAGTCATTTCTAAACGCATGGGAAAAAATTAACTCGTATCCATCGACTTCTCTTGCCGCATCCATCCACTTCAGAAGAAACCCAGACTAGAGACTAGACGTGCGTTCAGTTGGAAAAAATTAAACTCGGATCCATTGAACGAATTGAATGAATAATGCAGGAAACAATGCATTTGCGGAAATAGTATCTACGATTTGAACGATTCCGTTTTACTTTGGTGCATGCCAAACTTTTTATTGCTTCCATACAGTTCTTCAAATTATCCGCCTATGTGGTGTTAGCAGAAAATAACCTTAAATATAAAATTAAACATTTTCCTTTTTTTTTTATTTGCAGCAGAAATTAATACTGCGCATCAAACTAGGACTACTAGGATGCACCAAGATTGCAAACATTTAGGATAAAGTACACATAGACAACTTTAAATCACGATGTTGGATTGGATATAGGGGCCTGGTGGCGGAGTGACTAACACTCTGGCACCCGGTGTCAACAGGTTTTGTGTTCGAATCCCGGTGGGGCCATGAATATTTGTAGTAGTTTGAAATCCACTTTAAACTTTAGGTCCCTATCTAATATGACTATAGAGCGTTGAGCGTAGTGCTGACAAGCCTATTTCATAAAAGGAAAACCTCTCCTGTCTAGAAATCTAACAGCCCCTCGGGTTGTTGCGCTACTGAAGAAGAAGAAGAAGGATTGGCGGTGCTTTCCAAATGTGTTATATAGACAAATTCCCAAGATTCTTGCAAAGACTTTCATTTCATCCACTGATGCAACGATAGTAAAATGTTCTATCATACGAATTCGGAACAACCTTTATTTCTGACGACCATGTTGCTTTTGTTGATGCATATCGGTTAATAAACCTCAGCGTCAGGATGATTCTGCTTGAAAATGACATGCACCCGTGATTCACCTTCATTACTCCCACTCACCGGGCCAGGGTTATTTTAGCCCTACTGTAGCCCATGAATGTCATCAAAGGCGAATAAAATGGGTACCCAGTGTCCGGAGTGTATAACCGGGAGGGATAAAGTCGAACTTAACTTAGGATGCCCCATGTCTTTGTGTGTCGCGAGGTCAAGGGCAAAAAGAAGTTGCATTTTTTACCCTTTATCATGACTCGTCGGTCTATGTACACACGGGTTCTTGGACTTGGTCTAGATGTTATGTTGACTAAGAGGGATAAGAAGCAGCAACAACCTTTATGACTGATGACCGTATTACTTTTGTTGATGTACATTGATTAATAAACCTCATATTCATTTTAAGTGTCAACCCTTTCATTTCTGGTGTTCTCTGCATACACTACTGCGACAGGAAAGTATTTTGAACCATCTGTTACTCTGGTATTCCAAGGCGTCAAGGTGTAAAAGACGTATAGTTTGCAAACTTGGTGCTGAGACATCTTGTATATTTTCTTTTGCCTAACAAGTAATAAACCGCCGTTGACAAATTAGTTTTTAGCACTTATTTGGCTTGAGGTAATTTGTTTCTAATACGGCAAATATGAATACCATTACTATTTAGAATGATACCCTTGATACATATTATTTTAGGAAATAAAACAAACTTTTGGTAAATTTGATGCATGTACAATTTAGCAAATATATGTATCAAATTTACCATTAGTAATAAATTTACCATTTAAATGCACCATGGTAGGCATGTTGTACTATATAACCTGTGAATTCACAGAAATGAATATCTGATAGGATAAAAAGAAACAAAGGGCTCACTCTCTTTTGATCAAACGATAGTATCGTCCTCCACTGGAAACTCCTGAATTAAAAGAAGCCAAACAGCCCTGTAACTCCTTTCATTTTTCTATTCACTTCGATACCATATTTTGAATATTTTCTTAGGTATTTTAAAAGAAATATATTGGTTCAAGTAAATTTTATGATTGAATGAGCAATAAGCATCGCAGTTAAGTTTCGTTTTTCTAAACTGATTAAATAAAGTCTAAAAATACTTGAAACTTTTCATGGTTAAATAGTGAATGATAAAAAGTCCCACTCTATGACTGACTTTCTTTCATGGTTTCCATGGAAATATTTCAAAATGTGCCCCGTGCAAAGGACATCGCAGTCAGGAGAGTTTAAATGCCAAAGACTTTTCCTTTAAAGTCTAATGAGAGTGGATCCTTTGGTTTCTTTTTAATCTGTGAGTGGAATGAATACCTCATCAACATCTACCGCCTACTTTATTAAGTTAGATATGAATTGGCATTTAAATGGTGGCCTTCTGATTCACTGGTGTCGGATAATCGTCACGTTTGTATGAACTCCAAGAAAAAGTTCAGTAGGATTCTTTGGCGTTCATCAACAGTCCGCTGTCTTATTAACAGATTTTTACGCATGAATTATTTAACTACAGAAGCCATTTTAAAAGAAGAGAATATTCTATTTTTACCACCTCATCCTTTGGTAGTTGCTTTTGAAAAACTGTTACAACTCTTGTTTTACTGTTTGCCACTTTATAGAATAATAAACATTTCGAACAATTGATTCATATTTGTATCATAGCCTTATCCTTGTTGTATACTTATGATACAGTTATGAACCAATTCATTTTAACTTTCCATTTTCTTTTCATTTTATAGATATTAAACAATTGAAAAATTGATTCATATTTGTATCCATAGCCTTATCACTGTTTGTATACTTGTGACACAGGTATGAACGAATTCCTTTTAATTTTTCAAATCTTTTTCACTTTACAGAATAGTAAACAATTCGACAATTGGTTCATATTTTTGCTTCAGCCTTATCACTTGTAACCTTATGATACTGGTATGAACCCATTATTTTTCCCTTTATAGAACAAATAAACATTTCGACAATTTTCCGTATATTTGAACCAATTCCTTTTCACTTTAAAGTATCATGGGTTCCTGTTTATATACTTATCACTTGTAACCTTATGATGCAGGAATGAACCAATTCCTTTTCACTCTATTAAATACTAAAATTTCGACAATTGCTTCATATTTGTATCATAGCCTTATCACTGGTTGTAACATTATGATGCAGGTTTGAACCAAATTTTAAAATTTTCCCGAAGGTATCCTTCACAGTAAAGATTAACAGAACCAACTTGCTTTAATGAAAAGTAAAATAAAAGAAACAATAAGACAAAATAATCGCCACTATTATTATTAATTCCATTAAAAGAGGGCGCCTTTTTTCGATAAACATTAATTACGATTTGTTTAAAATAGTTTCTTTCGGGTATTATTCTTCGATTCATTTAAACTTTCACCGATACTTCTGTTTTGTTTCGATTTCAGAGACGCTTTTACTGTTTCCCATAAATATTATTTCCAGACGATTTTCATTATGCAGACGATTTCTTGTTTTTCGCGGTTCATTTCGACTTCCATTCGGTAAATCACTTCTTTCGTCCACACTCGTTAGCAATTCTGCACATCTTTTTCCGATAGCCTGTTTTTATTAATTCCCGAAAGGAATTTGATTGAGATTTATTCTCCGGTTGATTGGGACACAAAAGAATATTTGAATTAAACTCTTTTTTTTTAGCAAGTCGATTGATTTGATTGATTTTGAAAGGGCTTCCTTCCCTTTCGACTTAATAGATCTTTGTTTTTATAAAAAAGGAGGACATGGAAGAAATTGGACGTAATACACCTTTTTAACAAAATGTTGAGACAGTATCGAATGCGAAAGAATTGTTCTTTCAATTTATCATCTGTTCGAAAAATAGATTAGTTTGATTTACCAAAAAAAGAAGAATTTTCAGAATTTTATTTCAGAATTTATGCAGCCTAAAGTCATAGGTTCTAGCACTGTTGCGTTTCGGAACCACAGATTTCAGATTCGTGTCACGGCGGTGACATGGATATTTGCGGTGGTTCGAATCCTCTTTTAAGCTGGAGGTGCCGGTCTCATATGACTGTAGAGCATCACAGAGGCCAATTGGGATTTCTACCGACGGGTACTCCATCACAATAGCAGCTGCCCCATTTTCCCTTCAACAATGAGTTCATACGGGCTCGTAGGATAAGAAAAAACAAACAAACAACAACATCATAGCCTTATCACTTGTTTTAACCCCACAATACATGTTTGAACCAATTCCTTTACACTTAAAAGAAAAATAAACATTTCAAGTATTGGTTCATATTTCTATCTTAGCCTTATCACTTGCTGTAACCTTTTATGATACACGTATGAAACAATTTCTTTTCACTTTATAGAATAATAAACACTTTGACAATTGGTTCACATTTATATCACATATTATAGTCTTATAACTTGTTGCAACCATAGGATACATATATGAACGAATTCCTTTTTTAAGATTTTCAGTGATGTATCATTAACAGAAATTTAATAGAACTAATTTGATGTAATGCAAAGTAAAAATATACTCATGTTTGTGAAAATTGCAACACCATGAAGGACTTACGCGAGTGAACTGAAATTTTCAGGAAATTCAAATTAGCGCATGATATGCAAATGATTGGAAATTCAAATCCGTAGCGCATGCGTATGCTGAGTAGCGCCCTCTGAACGGCGGAGGGATCCGAATAAATAGACGGCTGTAGCAAGGCGTGTATGGTTATCGGTGGTTATCTGCTAGTGGTAAACGTTAGCTCAATCGTTACTTATGCCTCTTCGACGAAAGAGAGCGAGATTTGAACAACTTACAGAGTTTGAACGGGGAGAATCATTGGCCTTCGTGAAGCTGGATTGTCTTATCATGCAGTAGCCGCTCGTGTGCAGCGTGACAGCAGCACAGAGATGCGTCTTTGGAAGCAGTGGACGGACGAGTGTCGGACAACTCGGAAATACGGGAGTGGACTCTAAAATGTGACGTCAGCTCGCGATAATAAACACCTGGTCCGCATGGCGCTGACAGACCGTACAGCTTCCTCTAGATAATTGGCAGCACAGTGGCCAATAGCTACAGGTGTTTCATTGTGTGCTTCATCAATTTGTAGACGTCTGCTGCAGTGTGGAGTGCGCGCAAAGACTCCTTTTATACAGGATCCCTCTCACGCTAAACCATCGCCGCCTGCGGCTACAATGGGCCGCTCAGCATAGAGACTGACGTGCTGATTGGCAGCATGTCGTGTTTTCTGACGAATCCCGCTTTAATTTGTGGTACCATGATGGTCGCATTCGTGTCAGACCCTATGCCGGTGAACGCCACCTTCCGGAGTGCATTATCGAACGCCACAGTGGACGAACACCTGGAGCTATAGTCTGGGGTGCCATAGCATATCATGGACTATCTCACTTGCTAAGAATTGTGGGCAATCTGAACAGCAACCGGTACATCAGTGAAGTTCTACAGCCCCAAGCTGTTCCTTCCTTCAAAGCTTGCCAGGCGCTGTATTTCAACAGGACAATGCCCGCCCTCATATCGCTAGGGACAGTTCAATCCTTCTTTGCAACGCGGCAGGTACAGGTTCTTCCTTGGCCTGCGTATTCCCCGGATATGTCGCCGATTGAACATGTGTGGCATTTCGTTGGTCGGCGTCTCGCTCGTGATCCTCGTCCTGTTGCTTCTGCAGACGAACTTTGGGTGCGCATACATACAATATGGAATGCTCTTCCTCAGGCAGACATTCAAAATTTGTTTGACTCCATGCCACGTCGTGTAGCAGCACTTATTGCGGCCCGTGGTGGCTACAAAAATACTGATTCCGATCTCTCGTTATTGTTTGTTTGCTTTGAACATTTAATCATTTATTTGTACTACTACCACTCAACTGTGTGTTAAATTTCATTCAATTATGACGATTCCTTCATGGTGTTGCAATTTTCACAAACATAAGTTTATTAAAGAAGCTATAAGACAAAAGAATTGCTGCTATTATTATTATTTCCATTAAAAGAGGCCGATTTTTTATGCAAACGGGAAACAATTTGTTTAAAATAGTTTCTTTCCTGTATTATTCTTCGATTCATTTAAACTTTCAACCGATACTTTTGTTTTGTTTCGCTTTCTGCGACGTTTTTACTGTTTACCATAAATATTATTTTCTTTGACAATTTTTATTACTCGAATGGCCGAGTGGCTAGCGCTCTGGTGCTCGGTACCACAGGTTTCGGGTTCGAGTCGGCGGTGCCATGGATGTTTGTAGTGGTTCGAATCCACTTTAAAACCGTAGGTCCCGGTCTAACACGATCGTAGAGCGTTGTGGGAGAGTGACATATTAAAAAAAAAACTCACTGTTCATATATATAGTGATTAGGATTATAGTCCTTGTTGCTTCACATCCCCATATACCACTTCATTCATCAATTTTTATTACTCAGAAGATTTCTTGTTTTTCGCGGCTCATTTCAAATTCCATTCGGTAAATTAAAAATAAAGGCCATACTGCACCAGAACATCCTTTCCGATAGCCTGTTTTTATTTATTCCCCAAAGGAATTTGATTGAGATTTATTCTCCGGTCGATTGGGACACAAAAGAATATTTAAATTAAAGCCTTTTTTCAACAAGTCGGTGGATCTGATTGGTTTTGAAAGAGCTGCCTTCCCCTTCCAGTTAATAGATCTTGGTTTTGGTATTTTTAAAGAATGGGACATGGAAGAAATTGAACGTAATATACCTTTTAACAAAATGCTGAGACAGTATCGAATGAGTAAGAATTATTATTTCAATTTGTTATCTGTTCGAAAAATAGATTAGTATTATTTACCAAAAAAAGGAAGAACGATTATTTCAGAAGTTATACAGAATAAATTACAGGGTCGTGTTCCGTGCTACAGGTTTCAGGTTTGAGTCCCGGCAGTGCCATGAATGTTACTAGAGGTTCGGAATCCATTTGAATCGTAGGTTCTGGTCTAATACGACTGTAGAGCATTGGGCGTAGGACTGACAACTGTATCCCTAAAAGAGATACTTCTGTCTCGAAATCTGCCAGTAGACACCTTGGCCCACCGTGGAACAGTTAGATTTGGTTTGGTGTATCGCTCTACGGTTATTTTGTGAACATTTTGGATCAATTAGACCGGGACCTACAGTTAAAAGTGGATTCGAACTACTAACAAACATCAATTTTGTCACTAATTTGCTGCTGCTTGCTAACTAAGGCTGTTTTTACAAATTATTATTAAGGAAGCTATTTTATGTCTGCTTTGTTTTATGCATTAAATTAAGTATTTCAAAAAAATGTAGCCTTTTGTAAATTCTATAATTACGTACAGAACGAAGCCCGACTCGTGGCTCAGTGGTAACGTGCACAGCTAATGAGCATTAGGACTGAGCTTCAATCCGCTGCTGGCTTTGTTGTAGACACTGTTTCAGAAAACGAGGAAACTCGATGACCTTCGTGATGTTCAGCATCATGCTTCGCTATTCGGATTACTTAGTGGGAATTTTCAGGTGTTTTCTTCCATACGATACGAAATTGTGGGTTAGAACCCTCAAAAGGTCCTCCCGGAAGGCACTGCCCTCTCCTCCAGCGACAGGGAGCCAAGTCAATCTTCTACCTACGGGTACTCCATCACAATAGAAGTTGCACCCTTTGAAACCACACTGGTTCTTGTACTTGGTCTAATGCCAGCATTGTCCACCAAGTGATAAAAAAAAATACACAACACAATTCATAGAAATATTATTATACGAGTAAGATTTTGTAATGCAATTTCACTTTTTAAAACATTTAAAATTTTTGTATTAAACTATTTTTTTGAATTAAAACTTTTTTTTGCATGCTATTGTTACATCGAATCGAGCAATGTTTTTGTATAAGTATACATTGAGAATAATCAGAAGTATATTTTTATACTTCGATATCTGAAAAATCTTAGTATATTTTTTAAGTTATTTACAATTGCTATTGGTCAAAATATTACTGAAAAGTAATTAACAACGCTTTGGAAATGGTAGAGTAATTGAGAAATAAGTAGAATATTAAATATATATAATATATAATAAATATGTAATTATATATTAAATATGTAATTATATATAAATATATAAAATCTTCAAGAAATATTTTAAAGTACGTTCTTTAGCAATTCTAATTATTTCTGAAAACCATACAAAGCACAAAAAAAAAATATTTTTTGTGGTAATATTTATTTTATAATAAAATCACAAAATTTTCTTTCTATAATCTAAAATAAAAATATCGGGTTTCATATTTGTAAATTATGAAACTTTCCCTGAGTAATAAACTGCATGGGGAAAAGTTATTTACATTGTGTAAAGAACCCTAAAATTCTGGAAAATTGTTGCATCAATGTTTTAGTTTCACGTTTTGATGATTTTCGACATAATTTCAAAAGCGTAGCTTCACAATTTCCCAACCCGGTCTGAAAACTTCCGGAATTGAGATGGGATTTTCGAATGCACCGGAAATTAACCGGGATTTTTCCATTTCTGTAAAAGAGTCAGGAGGCTTTCCCAGAATTATATATAAAATGCTTTCGAAGCTTTGTGAGCGTGATGTTTTGATTAAACAGAAATGTGCGTTGTGAAATCTTCACTTTATTAGATGCTATGAGATAATGGTTAAACTTTTTAATACATGTTAAATAAAGTTCTCGAAAATATATATTGAAAGTTATAAGTTTAAGAAATATTTCGTTACATTTGTTACACTGATAAATTGAAGTTGAAGAAATTTTATTTTATAGAATAAAAGGAAATGATAATTTTTGAAGAACTGTATAAAGAACGTTCTTAGAAATGTATTTGTCTAGATAATATATTATTTATTAATTTTGTATAAAATCTATATATAAAATCGTTTGTTTAAACTATTAATTTTGCTTAAAATTGACACATAAAATTGTTTGTTTAAATTATTATTTTTGTATAAAATCGATAGATAAAATCGTGTGTTTAAATTATTAGTTTTATATAAAATAATTAAAATCGTTTGTTAAAATTATTAATTTTGTATAAAATCGAAAGATAAAATTGTTTGTTTAAATTATTAATTTTGTATAAAATCGAAAGATAAAAAAATTGTTTGTTTAAATTATTAATTTGTATAAAAATCGAAACATTAAATCGTTTGTTAAAATTATTAATTTTGTATAAAATCGAAAGATAAAATTGTTTGTTTAAATTATTAATTTTGTATAAAATCGAAAGATAAAATCGTTTGTTTAAATTATTAATTTTGTATAAAAATGGATAGATAAAATCGTTTGTTTAAATTATTAAAAATTGTATAAAAATCGTTTTGTTTTAAATAGTAGACAAACTTTATGTTGTTTTGAAAGTATTTATAATTACACATTTAACTTTGAATAGATTAATTTTTTTTGAAGAAATAATTCAGAAGACTTTAGTTCTTTTTATCTATAGTGAAAATTGTTGACTAGTTAAAATATGATCAACGTTGGATGAAATTGGGCGAATTTTATATGAAATCTGAATAACATTTTTTTGGAGTGTTATTTTTTTAAAAATATTTCTCAATTTCCCAAATGCCCACACCGATAATGACAAGTATTTGGTAATAACCACTTAAGTACCAGAATAACCAGCATCCATTACATTCAAACTGTAAATATCTCATTTCTCTGTGCGGCAGCCATCCCTTTCCGTCCATGTCAAGTGCAGAAGGGAATTCATTTCTCCCCAGCAATTAAAATATTTCTCCATGCCAATTATTATTTCATTTCTGGCAATTCATTTTTTTCTTTTTTGCTCTGTAAATGTTCATTTCTAACGTAATAACACTTTGAATTTACGAGCATCTCATACATAAAGCAAGAAATTCTTTTGTGGGTGTATATTTTCTTTAATTAATTTATATATATATATATATATATATATATATATATATATATATATATATATATATATATATATATATAGAGAGAGAGAGAGAGAGAGAGAGAGAGAGAGAGATGAATTCTTTCTGAATTTATTATATCTGTAATTAAATTCTTAGAAAAAAACTATTCTTAGTTCTTTCTAAAAGGCATTTAAAAGTGAATTAAATATGATTGTTTTATACCAATTTCTTTTTGTAATTTATTTCATAACAATGTCAGTGCTTATTTGTTTAATTAAAAAAAAAATCAATATACCCTTATTATGCCAAATGTTTTGAAATTTAAGTGTGAAATAGAATATGAGTTACAAAATTAATGAAAGAATAAAAACTATACAAAATTAGAAAAGGAAAACAAAATGAAATCTTAATTGGTGAATGTACTTGTTTATAAATAACCAGCATTAATTATGTTTATACATACACAACTTATTTTTGTTATATTTTATCAATTATTATTATTATGAATTATATTGTAATACTTAATTTATTATATATATCCAAGAATGACGGACTAATATTAAATGAATATGTGAAAGTCATTTATTAAAAATTTATTTTTCGTTAAGAATATTGAAATTAAAAACTGTATCATTTAAAAATTTTAATTTGACTTAATTTATTGTAATCAAATTTGACATAAGTAAGTGTCGAAGCTAAATATATTATATTGAAATCAACTGTCCACGCCATATTATTCTTAAATAAACATTCAAATATATAAAATTTTAATTTATATTTAATTTGATCTTGCAATTACATTTTTGTCATTAATAGATGTCAAAATGTGTTATATTATATTTAAATCAATTGGTTCACGCCAGGTTATTATAAATTAAAAATACAATATTTAAAATTTTTAATTTAACTTGAATTTTGAAATTTCAATTAAATTTTTGTCATTAACCATCAAAAAGTTCCACCAAATTTTCGCATCTAATTTGGTATGACCTGCTGTGGTGGATGAACTTTCCACGAACAGTGTCACAAACTGCTGGAATAACTTGGAAGTCATTTTATCTTATCAAAAAATCCGAAACAATCACATATTGAACACCACAGTTGGTTTAATGTGCAACTCATGCCAAATATGTTGTAAGTTCGATTCAAAATATCAATGGCAGCCGAATTCATTTTCTTTTTATGCCGCTTACAGTGCCATCTATGAATACGCTTTTGGAACTCTGTTTTGATGCATACAGTTTCCCTTTCGTCAAGTACCATCAGTTCAAATTGAATTCATTGTGACGAATGGCCTCTTTTTTTTTTGCAGCATTTTGAATGTGGGACTTTAATTATAAGCACTCTGTTTTATTTAAATCAACTGATACACGTCAGGTTATTATTAATTAAAAATTCAAATATTTTTTAATAATTAGTGAAGTAAAACTAATGGTATGCAGTTTTTCTTCTACCTTATTAAAATTGAATTAGATTCAGGAAAAAAAAAACAAAACATTAACAATATTAAAGCTAATTGAGATTCAGCAAAAATAATATCTTTTTATATGTGTAAGTGAAATGGTAATAAATTAAAGACAAATATTATTACTCTTTGCAGAATCAATGCTGCATTCTTTATATGAGTGGCGCACTTTTTCAGAGTTTTCAACCAATATTGATTAAGTTCTTTTAACACAAATGCTTCCTACATACTGGTTGAGCTGCCAAGGAGAAAATTTATCTACGGCATGAATGAGGCAGGGAATTCCAACAGACCAGGACAGGATGAAAGGAGTCCATTTTTCAAGAATCAATACACCTGATTCAAACACAAGCTGAATTTGTCATCTTAAGAAATGTCCCCCCCGATAATGTTTTTCGAGACGGCGACAGGAAATCCGCAAGAAGAACTTGCAATAATAGCATTGCGAAAGTTGTCGGCGGAAACATGATGACTTATTTATAAACTCAGGATTCATAATGTTTGATATGTATCACAAAACAGCATTATTCACCTAAGTAAGATGCTCAGTGAGATAAAGTCATTGATTCAAAAATAGGTTTTAGAAAATTAATGAGACATAAATGTAAGAAGCGTAATAAAACATTGTATGAATTAAAAAAAAAAAAGAAATATATCTTTTGAAATTATTTACTTTGAGAGCATTTTTACAAACCAGATGGAATTAGTGATATATTTATACATGTCTATCAAAAAGGGATATGATGGATGGTCAACCATCCGCATTTGAGTGTTGTATGAGAGAGAAAACTTCCAACAAAACATTTGATTGAATTGTTAGATTAGTACAAACTCTCTCCCCAATCGCCATTGTGTCTTTTTCGTTCGTGAAAAAGTGACTACAATCCAAGTCGCCAGTGAAATCAAATCTGAATCTTCCTGTATTTTCGTCTCTCGGCCTGATTTTAGCTTCAAAGCGCAAAAAATGACAAAGTAGAGCAACGAAACAAACTTCAAATGTGCATCGCTTCAGCATGCAGCTAGATTTCACTATGATGTTTCATAGACAGTCATAATTACTATTTACTGCAGGCTTTAATAAAGAAATTCACTACGCATACCACTACAGATCTAAATTCCCAGCCTATAGAGCTGCTTACATTTTTATTTCACTAAAATTCATCAAACAAAATTTTAGCTACAATAATTTCATATTTTCACTTTCGATCTTCAACCCTCATTTCTAAACTTTGCAAGAATGAGACAATTCAAATTACAGGGAAGTAGAGAAGACTAATATATTTATAATACTTTATTTACACATTACAATGACGATATGACACACAAAAATAATAGAAATACAGACAATAAACCCGCTTCTATCCCGGGATGACTATCAACAAGAAAATAAAGTCCAGGGAGAAAATTTTACGCTGAAGTACGGTTACAGTTAAGTGGAGGGTAAAGAGTTCGCTGGAAAATAATTCAAAAATTTCTAGATATATACAGCATTTTTGGACACCTTAACATTAGTCTACGAATTGAATACGACATGTATATACGACTTCCATCCCCCCCAAATTTCATTCATCAAGCCATGGCCGGCAAAAAAAAAAAAATATTAAACGCTTAACTTTAACATGAGGGAATAACTTCTTATGCAAAATGTTTGTTGAAATCCCCGCCAATTTATAAGGTTTAGAAATCATTTAAAAACTTTTTAACTTCAGCTAATCCACTAACTTAAACTTTAAAGAACAGAGACCCGTCTAAGTTGACTAAACCGAATCTCAATCAAGAGAAGAACTTTGGGGATTACTTGAATTATTTGTTACTTTACTTACAGGTTTCGAAGATCCTCTCTGAGGGGAGGGGAGGGGCGGAGAAAACTTAATTTAGAATGTCAATAATGAAAACGTGATTGATTGTTCCGCGAAATAAATGCAACCAATTTATTTTAAAAGAATAAGAGATGGAGAATGAAAATTCCTGGCCTGTTTTTTTTTTTTTTTTTGAACAAATTGGAGAAGAAAAATCAGCTTTGAGTTTTTACTTTCACTTTTTAGAAGATCTTCCGTTATTTGAAGTCATAAAGGAAATATTTTTGATGAATTTGCTTTCGTAGTTTTAAAGAGTCAGATGCAAAAAAAACTATTTTTTTGTTCAATCATTTTTTGTTTTAGATCGCCACTGAAGATAGTCAATTTAATGGAGAAGTTTTTAAATGAACTAGAGAATATGATAAATACTTTTAATTTAAAACTTAAAGAATGATGTCACGATCTTTTTTTTTTTATATAATTTTAGGTTGGATAAAATCGTTCTAGTTAGGATTAAAATAAAAAAAAAAGAGCTGGAAAGTTATTGAAACCTTTTCCTTCTAATGTATTTAAAACGATCTTATTGAAATACACGGTCCTGGAGATTATTGGGACACAAAATGGATGTCTTTTGTGATACGCAAAATTAACGCTAATTGATTTTTTATCTCTCCATGGTCATTTTTGCAGCGTCACCCCGGGCTATCAGACCGGGACCTACAGTTTAACGGGATTCCGAATTACTCACAAACATCCATGCTACTACCAGGTTTCGAATTTGGAATATTTTGGCACCAACGGGATAGAAAGCACCAGCCAATAGGCCGTCCATCACCAAGATTGAGCGGATCTGTGATTAATGCTGATTTTGAATCAGACACTGATACTGATTATTTCATCTTCATGATTCGTTTCAATCATGGATGACTCAGGTTAAAGAATCAGCATTTATTTGTACAAGATTTATTAAATTGTTCAGCGTTGTTTGTACGGGAATTAAACAAAATAAGAATTTTAAAGCATTCTTAATAATTTATTAGGATGTAATATTTTAAGTGGGGCCTGAGGGTCAAGTGACTAGTGCTCTGGCCTCTTGGACGCTTATAGCTGGGCCAGCTTTCGGGCCATGATGCCACAGCTTTCAATTCTTTCGCTTTCTGACCAAAGTGATATAGCTTTTGAAGGATAAGCCTTCGATGACAGGGAGATTGGCAAATTTGTGGTTCGAAATCCACTTTAAATCGTAGGTTCCAGTCTAATATGTCTGTTGGTTGTAAGGCACAACCCCTACCCCTTAAAATGAAAACTTATCCCACCTCAAAATCTTCCAGTAGGGTATACGGCCATGGCCCACCATGGAACTATTGGGTGCCAATGAAGAAGAAGAAGAAGAATATTTTAAATTAATAAGCATGTATTTAAACAATGAGGGCCTGAATGGCCAACTGGCTAGCAGTCTGACTCTCGGTGCTACAGGTTTCGGGCGGCTCAGCGGTGTCATGGATATTTGCAGTGGATCGGAATTCACTTTAAACCGCAGGCCCCGGCTCAACAGGGTCGGGGTAGGTCGTTGTGGGAGGTATTACATTCATGTCCGTGGCTTATCTTCACCTCCTAGTGATAAGTGAGTAATGTCGGTGGCGCTTGCCTTAAGACATCCAAGGCAATGCTCACCATGTTTGCCAGCTGCTTTAGGAACCAAAAATTTATACTGGTAGTAGACCGGCTTATACTGGTAGCATATTTTATACTGGTAAACTATTAAAAAAATAATATGCGCATTTTTATACTGGTAGCGCATTTTAGATCAAGTAAACTGTTTGATTAGCAGACCGGCTTATACCGGCAGCATACTGGTAGTAGACTGGCGTAGACTGGTTACCGAAAATAAAATATTCTTAAATCAAAGAAATAAGTTGGTATCATGGATGATAATAAGGAAATCTCGTTAACTTATAAAAAGAATTAAGAGGTCGAATATAATTACCATATTGAAAACAAAACTTACCGTGAGTGCAACACATCTAATGAAGATCACAAATGTAAACAAGTAATATAAAAATAAATTTGTTAAAGACAATCCTTCTTTTTTTTCACTCTATTGCAGAAAGTTCCTTTTATAAATAATTTTCATTCATTTTTTAAGTTTATCTGGCGCCATCTATTGATAGATATATGCAACTTAAATCTAAAAAAACTAAAATGAATTTAATTAAATTTAATTACTGAATTAATATTTGAAAAAACTGTATTAACATCCAGTGTCATCTACTACAAGTTCAAAAATGTATTTGAACGTGAGTGGATGGATAAAGAGAAAAACAGCCTTTTGAACGATTGAAAATTTGAACAAGATATATATAGGGAGAGTGTGAGCTGATAGAAGGAATTGAACAATAGAGAGCAATCAATAACGGCATAAGAAGCAAACAATCCAAATGGCTCAGGAAATTACTGATTAAGTCAAATGTCCCCAAATGACAGCAATGAAAAACAAGGTTTTTTATTTAATTAGGAATAAATAACTAAAAATAATTTAAAAAAATTGTAGCACAAATTTTTAGCAAAAACTTACAATTTTGGTGGATGTTCAATTAAAACTATGGCTATTCAATACGAATACAAATAAAATAATATTTTTTTAATATTTAATAAATAATATATATAAATATTAAATTATTAACTATTTTTAAAAATTTTCTATATAATTTTAATTTCGCAGTTAATTTGCTTCCATCACAGACCTCGTTTCCTGAAATTGGGGAATTGACAATTAAAGAAAAATTACTTTAATGGCATTTCTTAGCTAATGTTTTTATTTCATTAGCTTCCGCCACTTCATATATCTTATTTCAAATTTCACTGTCTACAAAATACTTTTATTTCCACCAAGTTCTCAAACACTTTTTACCCTTGCAGCGGCTGGCACTGGATGTTAATACGCCTTTCAAATATTAATTTCATTACTCAAATTTAATTAATTAATTTTGAAGTATTTTTAGATTTTCATTACATCTACTAATATTTGGCGCCAGATTTAACAATGAATGAAATTATTTATAAGTGACTTTCATAATATATCGAAATTGATTTTACTTTTTTTTTTTATACATATTACTTGCTTTTATTTATAACTAATAGGCAAAATTTTTAATTGAATATGCACTGAAAATTTTATC